>APFE030426225.1:166656-247940 GCA_000404065.3 Pinus taeda | reverse complement strand
TGTTTCTCATTAGATTACAATAGCATAGAGTTAGTTTAAGAATCTGAATTAGATTAGCTTTAAAGTACTCTTAGATCAACATTATTCAACTCTACACACACACACACACACACCCAGATCGGGAAACTGGTCCCGTTATCCCCAGTCAGACCCGCTATACCAAACGGATAAGGAGCTTCCAACCAAGGTCCAGACCGGGTGGGTATCCCCCTTGTTGTCGACCCGATTTTTGGGGCTTCAACACTCTATCACAATAGAAGATAGAAACACAAGCGGAAGCCTTGAAGATCACGATGAGGCTGGATTCCCCGCCTATCCAGGATATAAACCTGGGAGTGCAACAAATTCATTCCCAAGTTGGAGATATTGCACTTGGAATTGCAGAGCCTGAAGAAAAGAAAAGAAGCTTAGCCGAAGGTGCGCGCTGAGGTCTAGTGTCTAAAGTGTAAGAGCCATGGACATGATACTCCTGAAACCAAAGAATAATGTTGGGAAGAGCATGAGAGCTACACTGTGGCACGCTATCTATCAGGTTACAAGACAACATGCTACTGATAACTGCCATCTATTGCAAAAGTTTGTACAAACCCCTCAACAATTATTTTGCAATTTTTGTAAGTTTGTAGGGCATGTTGAATGCCATTGTAGGAATTATGAGATGATGATGGATAAAACCCCTACCTATAGAATGCAGGCAGAGAACCAGCCTCAAGGTCAAGGCGCAGGAGCAGTGCATGGGGGATTCAAGGTCGAGGATGCGGAAGAGGCGCTGGACCAGGTCGAGTGCTTGGGTAGGTAATCTACTATAACTGTGGTGAAGTAGGGCACTTCACGCGAGATTGTACAAACCCCACACATCCCTCATGTCAGTATTGTTGAAACTTTGACCATGTTATAGAGGAATGTCCAGTCCTTATGGAAAAGATGAAAGAAAAGAAGGCATAGCCCCAACAGCTTACGCAAAACATTCAGATGATGAGGGTGAAGCCCCGCGAAGAGGATCAAAGTATAAATATCATGTTGAGAAGTGGTATGACAACTGGTGTAGATAAAGGTAACCAGCTTGAGGAAGGAAGATGGGTATGCAAGGCTGCTGAGAAGGAAGTAGATTTTGATCTCAATCGAGCTAAGGAAACCTTCATGGAAGCAAAGAAGAACTTTGCTGAGGCCTCCACCTCATGAATTCAAGAGAAAATTTTAAAGACTAGTGCGACACAAGAAGTAGATCCTTCAATACTAGCTACTTTCCTAAAGAATTGTATGAAGTTATTGCGTGACCAGAAAGAAGTAGAAGGATTGCAATAATTAATAGATAAGTGTGCTAATAAGGAGAATATTCCTATTGAACAATGCACAGTAAGAAATATTGTTAATCATAAAACACAAACAGGACACGAGATGAGGCTAACTACGCAGATAAATGATTATGAAATGGACCAAGTAATCTTGGATATGGGGTATGATGCGAATGTTTTGCTGAAGCAGACATGGGAAAGGATGGGGAGACCTGCGCTTCAGTGGTATCCTATTCACCTACGCATGACAAATCAGTAGAAGATTATTATAATGGGATGCATATAGGGTGTAATGGTGGATATTGAAGGTGTGAGTGCGTTGGCTGACATTGAGGTAATTGAAATAGTGGATGATAGTAACCCATACCCCATGCTGCTAGGAATTGATTGGGCTATTGATATGAATAGGGTAATAAAATTGAAGAAACGGAAGATTTCATTTAAGAATAATTCGCTTAGGGTCGTGGTGCCATTAGACCCTGCAGAAGGAACACGTTATACTGAACCTGTGCGTGACTTTGTAGAAAGTGACAATGATATAGATCAAATATTCACGATAACAATGTGAGATGAGAATTGGGTCAATCCTACAGCTGATGGATGAATTGCGTGGGATAGGCAGAGATCCTGTGCCTCAGATTCAGATGAAGAGCTTGAACATTGGGAGAATCAGTTGCCTGAAGTATCTACGCTCTGCTGCAATATGATGACCAAATCTCTAAGATGTATCTCGACTGAGGTAAGAAATCTTCCACATTATGATGGTTTGACTGATGTGGAGCTATTTTTGGATGAATTTGAAAGGGAAGTACCAGAAGAACATTGATTCCAGGCACTAGAATTGGCGCTGCACGCTACGCCTGCCTATTGGGGGGGTACGCATAAGGAGAACTTTTCTGGATGGAAATAATACAAGAGAATGATGAAGTTAAGTTTGGGTATGCTAATACTAGAACGAAATAAAAATACAGTAGGAAGGATGATCCACGCGATCATTTGGCACCGTGGATTAAGGCATAGGTGACAAAACCACAACCAGAATGGGTGCATATCTTCTATCATACGTTAGATACAATCCCAATGAACTGGTATTTGGAGACGGAGCTTCGCCATGGAATGACTAAGTGAGAGATTTTAAGAGAGATATTTCTATTAATGTTCAACTTCAAGGATGGGTTTGAGATAATTGATGAGGTGCTACAAGAGATAAAATCTGTGATATTCAGAACGTCAAAGGAACCGGTAGAATGGACTAAGCTAAATTGGAGTTCACAACTACGCCATGCATTAGAATGTTATAATGTGATTGTTACAGAAGAAGAGGATGATCCATGAAATATTACCATTCCTGAAACTGAAGGATAGCGCGAGGTCGAAGGACTGAAGGTGGTGAACCCAGATATATCAGAGCCTCTGAAAAATCGACAAGTAAACAATGGATGTGAAGAAGAACCTAAATTCATGAAGGTAGGAGTTATTGGCACGAAGATACGGTTTATAAAGTAGCTGAGCTACTGCGCGAATACTAGGATTTGTTCACAACGAAGTTTTTAGTTTTGAAAGGGATTATCATAGGTTTAGGTGTTATGAAGATCACATTGAAACCGGATACAAAGCCTGTTAAGAAATGACCTTATCAGATGAATCCAAAATATAAGGAGAACGTGCGCTAAGCACTGGATAAAATGTTGGAAGCTGGTATTATTGAGCTAGTAGAAGAATTAGATTGGGTAAGCCCAATGGTGGTCCAAGAAAAGAAGAAGAAGGGCGAGATCCACATATGCATAGATCTATGAAAGTTAAATGATGCCCGTGTACATGATCCGTTTCCAACACCGTTTATTGATGAAGTATTAAAAAATGTTGGCGGACAAGAGGCGTATTCATTTACTGATGGATTTTCGGGTTATCATCAAATAAATATCGCACCGGAAGATCAAAGCAAAACAACCTTCACGACTGAGTTGGGTTGCTTTCAATATACATTTATGCCTTTCAGATTGAAGAATGCGCTTGCAATCTTTTCTCGGGTAGTGATTGCGACGTTCAAGGAGTTTATTCCTAAATTCTTGGAGGTGTATTTTGATGATTGGACTATGTTTGGGTTGGTGAAGTGCCATGTTGCAAGTCTGCGCCTCAAGCTGGATACATGTCGAAGGTATCAGATCACACTAAACCTGAAGAAGTGTATATTATGTGTACCCTTTGGAATTTTTCTCGGCCATGTTGTATGTAAGCAAGGATTGATGGTGGACCTTGCGAAGATCGTCGTAATTGTGAACTTGGAAGCTCCTAGGAATGTGAAACAACTGCGCTCGACATTGGCACACACTAGGTACTACAACAAGTTTATCAAGGCATATGCCCAGGTAACCACGTTGATGGAGAATTTATTAAAGAAATATGTGATGTTTTGCTGGGATGAAGACTGTCAGTGTAGTTTGGATGTCTTGAAGGAGAAAATGTTGACAACGCCTATTTTGGTGTTTCCAGACTAGAAAAAGGAGTTTCATGTGCATGTCAATGCCTCTTGCATTGCGTTAAGAGAAATATTAACATAGGTAGGTGAGGGAGAGATTGATCATCATATAGCTTTCACGAGTAGAAAGTTATCCAAAGCTAAGAATAATTACTCCACTACAGAGCATGAAGGGATGGCGATAGTCTACATGCCACAGAAGTTTAGGCATTACTTGATGAGAGGAAAATTTAAAATGTACAGATCACTCCAAGATAAAGTACTTGGTTAATAAGGCTGTGTTGGGGGGAAGATATGCCGATGGTTCCTATTGTTCCACGAGTATGACTTTGAAGTGATTATGAAGCCTGGAAGACTGAATGCGGGTCTAGACCATCTATCCAGGATTGAAACAGGTGAGGAACCAAGTAGTTTGGAGGAAGTACTTCCAGACGCGCAGCTCTTTGTGGCGCGCATTGCGGATGATCATTTTTCCAATATTATTCAATTTTTATCAATGGGAATAGCGTTGGAAGGTTATTCCACTCAAGAAAAGAAGGAGTTAGTAGTTCACACTGCAGATTTATCAATAATTGCAAGTCATTTGTATAAGATGGGAACATATGAGATCTTACGAAGGTATGTTCCAAAGTTTGAACGCACTAGTATCCTAGCTGAAGCCCATGGAGGAGTGGCAAGAGGTAACTATGCAGGAAAAGCAACCGCACAGAAGATTTTACGTGCTGGGTTATGGTGGCCAACATTACATAAGGATTCTAAGGCATACTGCAAGGCATGTGATGCTTGCCAAAGGACAAGGAAGCATTCACAAAGGGACACATTTCCTTTAAATCCTCAAGTTTCATTGCAGGTATTTGATAAGTGGACCATTGAATTTATAGGTTCAATACAACCACCAGGAAAGAAGACGGGTGCACGATATATCATTACTGCAACTGAATATTTAACTAGGTGGGTGGAAGCGCAACCAGTGAAGGATTGTACATCGACTACTACTGCGAATTTTATATTCGAATATGTCTTAACAAGGTTTAGATGCCCTAAGATTTTGATGAGTGATATGGGTACACATTTTTTGAATGAAACGATCAACTCAATGCTTGAAGAATTTTAGGTGTATCATCAGAAGAGCACGCCCTATCACTCACAAGCGAATGGAACGGTGGAAGCTTTTAACAATATTTTGGAGCATGCATTGACGAAGATACGCAATGCACAGAGGAATGATTGGGACATGCACGTACCTCCTGTTTTGCTGAATTATAGGACGACTTGCAAGAATTTGACAGGATAAACTCCATTTAGATTGGTATATGGAATTGAAGCAGTAATGCCTATGGAATATATTGTCCCAAGTTTACGTATTGCAACATTGACAGAGATGGTGGATTGTGAGACCTTGGAGGAATGACTCACGTAGATCATGGAGCTAGAAGAAGACCGCTTCCTTGTAGGATTTCACCAACAAGTCCAAAAGGAATGTGAGAAGGCATGGCATGATCGACATATTAAGCTGCGTACATTCAAGGTAGATGATTTAGTGTTGTTATATGACAACAAGTTCACAAAATTTTCAGGAAAATTTCAAATGCACTAGTTGGGACCATATGTTATTAAGGAAATCACGGATGGTGGTGTAGTTCAACTCGTGAAGCTGAATGGGGAACCATTCCTTGGAAAAGGGAACAGAAGTAGGCTGAAGCTGTACATAGGGGATCCTGCCCCTATGTAATGACTATATGGAAGCAGGAAAGTCTTAGTAATCCAAGCAGTTGCAAGGGATTGCAGGACTATAAACTACACTGCCCGAATAAATGAAAAACATGGTAGGGAGGCTGCATGATGGATGACAGGGGCGTGACAGGTGAAGTTGTGCCATGGAGGATGGTACCTCACAGATGGGCCCAAAAATAGTTGTTGGGGTTACTATTCACGATTTGATGGCCAAAAATCAGTGAAGAGGAGTGGGTAGGCGCTATTTATGGTGAAAATATTTGGAGATATGCCGCCAAAGATTCATTTATTATCAGAATTTGGGGGGAACAATCAGATTTGAATTCAAAACTTCCTATAAATTATGCGTGTTGATCCATCGAAGAACACTACATTCTGAGAGTTTTCCAGACACTTTTCTATTTGAAGCTTATGAGTCATCAATTTTGGGAGTTCATGATGTGCCCCTTATTCGCAAACTACACTGCAAAAGCCCGAGAGCTTTTCATAGAACGAATCACTGCTACATATCCCGCTGAAGCCATAAGTTCTGAAGTTGATGTTTTTGACGAGTCGGGCCATGAGAGTTCAGGTATGGAAGTTTCAACCCCTGTTCCTACCGTGCCAAGGTCGCCTAGGTTGAAAAAATCTACTGCCAAAGAAAAGAAGAAGAAGCCGATGCTGGTGAGATAGTCACCGAGGAAGAATCCGAAGGTGCGACAAAGGAGAAAAAATAAAAACAACTGGAGAAAGTGGTCGATTTGGAGGAGGAGGAATACCAAGGTGTGGAGGAATTGGATGACAAAGAGGTCAATCCTATCTCATGGCTCCCACTATATATCCCTCCGTGAAAGGGAAAAACCAAGGTTACCAAAGACCTTGATTCCAAGAAATTATCAGTTTTGACCCCCTATTGCCTGACCAAGTGGAATTTGAAGGTACACCATTAACACACATTCCTGTGTTGAAAATTGAAGATTAGGACCTCCCAGACCATGAGAGGTTCCCGCATTTGGTGACCAATAAATATATGACGAAGATATACTATGAAGAGATTGAGGTTACGCGGTTGGAACCCATGAAGTGGGTCAGAGGTGTCGAGCAGGCAGGGTTGCTGCACATGCTCTATGTGCCACATTTTCATAGATCAACTATTAACATGGTGTGTGTGTGCCAGCACCTCGCGCTGGTGCATGATGGGTGTCTATGGCTTGGGGAGACCATCCCAATTACAAACATGTTAATACATTAGATAATGACACTTCCTTACAAAGGAGCGAACCTTGCCAAGGAGTTTGGAGGGAAAAGTGGGGAAAGAGAATTAGTAGATAAAATGAAGACCAAATATGGGCTTGTTAAGAAGTCGCACAGATATTATACACACCCTATTCAGGACCAGGTGATGCAGTTCGCTACCCAAATTCTTGCAGGAAAACTCATGAGGAAATGCCGCACAGACGAATTTCCGACGACAATAGTATCACTAGCAGCCCAGTGCATAAAGGGTGTTCAATACAACTGGGAAAAATATCTATGCAAATAGTTCCTTGCAAACTGTCGCAAGGCTCAGGAAGAGAGCAAGTCATTCCATTATGCATGGATTTTATTATCTATTGTTTTATTCGCTTGGAGATTGCCAGAGGACAATCAGTTTCCTCCGCAGTGGGAAGATTTACCCAAGGCAGCAAGGTTCGCTTCACTATGGACAACAAAGGATCTGGAAAGGATGAAGGAGTCAATTTTTTTTTGGATTTTGATGGAGATGGAGCTTCACATGTCTATCAGTTAGAGGACAAGGTTGTACCCAACCTTGTTTGAGCAATTGATGACCTACATGGAGTTCAAGGCCGATTTCCACAGTGTGTCAATCAAAGCACGAAAGGACCCAAAGCACCTATGGCACAAGGTGCCATACTTGGTCTCTGAGACGAACTTGCAGGAAATCATGGGGACTTGGCCAGTAGAGTGGCATGAACCCACAAAGCTAGGTGTGGGTACAAGCAAAGGTGTAGAGAGCTCTGTTGCAGAAGCGTAAGGAAGCTTCTCAGAAGGCCGTACGAGCTCTCGTTGAGAAGAAGAAGAAGGAAGTTGCTGCTATGGCAACTATGGAGGAAAAATGGTTAGAGAAAGAGTGCGCTACTAAAGAGTAGGCTGAGAAAGAACGTCGGGATACATAAGAAATTGAAAAGTCGGCTTCACAACACATATATGAGCGGGAGCTTTCAGTGTAGGAGGGAGGCAGTGGGGAGGAGCAGAGCAGTACCTTCAACTTGAAAAGGTGCGGGCAAGAGAAGATGGGTGGACATCATAAAAAGCATAAATTTGATAAGCAAACACACATTGACCCGATGGTGCTTATAGAAGGCAATCTCGATGAGATCGGTGACAAGGTTAGAGACACAATCACTAAGTTGTTACATCAGTTTGAGCAAAAGTACATGCAGACGCTGGGGAGCATCCAAAAGGATCTGCGCGAGCTATAGATCCAAACTAGTAGGATTCAGGTAGGTGTCAGGAAAACGAGTGGGGTGCAAGTGAGCCTGACACAAGGAAGAGCAACAATCGCAGAGCTGGAACAGACTCTAGACCTCATAGTCATACCATTGCCAGAAGGGTTCATTCATGCAGAGTCAGATGAGGATCACGCTGTGCTCAGTACAATAAAAGAAATGGGAATAAATTTGGCCACGTTGCCACTCTAGACCCTCCACGTGCTGCATCAGGAGGTTTCAAATGAGTTGCGGATCAAAGAACAACTCGCCCTCATAGTCATCAATGAGTTCAAGGTAAATAATGAACATATGTTCACAGAAAAAGCATAGGCATTGAAAGCAAAGGAGGAGATGCTGTAACAAAGTCAGAGCCTGGAGACAACGATAGAGCAGGCCTACAAAACAGTGCCAAAATTGAACATCCCGGAGGATGTCGAAGCTTCGGCAAAAGTAAGGAAATTGGCTGCTGCAGTATGTGCATCAAAGGATGAAGTCAACATCGTTACTTTTGACTTCCAAATGAAGATATCAGAGCTGCAGTTGAAGTTTCAGCCAATGACTCTGCCAAAGGTATGAGAGCAATGTGGAGTGGCAATCATGGTGAACATGAACACATTGGATACCACAGTCACTAATTGCGCAATGATGTTCGACCAAGTAATGGAACTATGGAAAAATCTGTAGGAGAACCCGAATCTGCAAAAGCTAAACACCAATGTCTGAGAAACAAAACATAAGTATGATGAGGTCTGAGTGACTACACGCACTTTGGTGCTAGCGCAATGCCTCATGAAGCTATAGGAAGGAAAGCAACTGCAAGCACAAGTGGAAGAATTGCAGAGGAAAGAGGCCCTTCTAAATACCAAATTATAGCCGTGGCTAGAGGAATATTTTCAACTTACTCTATCACTCCAAGAAAATCTAAAGGTGCTGCAACAGACATAGAGGACAATGCGCCTAGAAGTGGAGGGCCTGACAACAAAAAAATTGGTAGAAGAAGTGCAGCGGGCTGCAGAGCACAGCGATGCCGAAGTTGTAGTATTACAGGTTGAGTTGGGTCGTCTCCGCAACAAGATTGAGGTGCCAATTGAGTGAATCAAGGGCGAGTCACAATCTTTGTGTTGGGATCATGTTGGTATAGGGTCCCTAGGGTCAGTTTTGGTGTTGGTTAACCCAATTTTTGTATAAGTTTTTTTAAAATATAAATCCTCCACGAAATGTGGATGCGAAGCACGCAAGTAGATAGGAGTCAAAGGGGTCTTAGCCCCCTGTTTGGGTAAGTAAATAGGTTGGTTTTAGCGAGTCTAAGAGGTAAAAAAGAGTAGGAAAGAAAGATAGAGATTTTTTTGAGTAAGTGCTAACGCATGAAGGATTTGCTTCCTTTACTTAGGCGAAAGGGGAAGGCTCCCGCGGCTGAGTGCGCAGGAGGCCTTGGCAAGTCCATAGATAAGTGCGCAGGGTGAAAGAGTCTGTAATATGAACGTTGAGAATGAATAAAGACTATTTTTGAAGAATTATCTTACAATCTGAGAATTATTGTTGATTCTGTTTATGTTATGATTTTTCGATTTATAATATGTTTTCCATGGAATAATGAATGAATGTTGGGAAAAACAACTGAATCTGTCTTATTTCTACATGAATGAAGTAATCATCTGTGTTCACGAAGTTAAGGGTTAATTTTGTTATGTTTTCTAATGAATTGGATAGATCTCTATGAAGGTAGATCTAGGGTTATTTATTAATGCATGAAAGTGGATAATTTGTCTATTTAGGGTCCGCAAAGACTGATCTTAGACCTTCGCGAAGGTCTAGAAGCCATTTTACCTGAGTTACAGTAACGAGCCCTAGAAGGGTACCAATATGCACAAAGGAAAATTTGAACTGTCAAAGCTTAAGAACCACTTATTACATGTCCTTGGATGCAGAAATTTGGTTCTAACATCCCCCAATACTTCTTCGGGTGAGACTGCAGCCTGCACTATGCAGGTTGTTGTCAAAAGGGGAAAAATTAGGTTTTTGTTGGTTGGTGGGAACAACTTTGAACCTAGGTCAGCCCCCCTTAAGAGGACCTGTTGGGATAGGGTCCCTAAGGTCAGCTTTGGGGTTAGTTAACCCAATTTTTGTATAAGTTTTTGTGAAATTTGTAAAGCCTCCATGAAATGTTGATGCGGAGCATGCATGTATATAGGAGTCAAAGGGGTCTTATCCCCTTGTTTGGGTAAGTAAATAGGTCAATTTTGAGACTCACGCATGTTCCGCGAACCATGGTATTGTATTGAAGAAAGCTATATATAGTTGAGTCATAGCGAATCTAAGAGGTAACAAAGAGTAGGAAATCAAGATAGAGACTATTTTGGGCAAGTGCTAAAGCAGGAAGGCTCTGCTTCCTATACTTAGGTGAAAGGGGAAGGCTCCTACAGTTGAGTGCATAGGAGGCCTTGGAAAATCTATAGTTGAGTGTGCGGACCCCTACAACTAAGTGCATAGGGTGAAAGAGTCTGTAACCTGAACGCTGAGAATGAAAAAACACTGATTTTGAAGAATTATCTTGCAATCTGAGCATTATTGTTGATTCTGTTTATGTTATGATTTGTCGCTTTATAATATGTTTTCCATGGAATAGTGAATAAATGTTGTGCAAAACTACTAAATCTGTCTTATTTCTGAATGAATGAAGTAATTATCTGTGTTCGTGAAGTTAAGGGTTAGTTATTTTGTGTTGTCTAATGAATTGGATAGATCTGCGCAAAGGCAGATCTAAGGTTTTTTATTAA
Organism: Pinus taeda; assembly: GCA_000404065.3. Lineage (NCBI taxonomy): Eukaryota > Viridiplantae > Streptophyta > Pinopsida > Pinales > Pinaceae > Pinus > Pinus taeda. The sequence goes on along the minus strand of APFE030426225.1, from coordinate 237,184 downwards.
TGTGTGAAAGTGGATAATTTGCCTATTTAGGGTCCGCAAAGACAGATCGTAGACTTTCACGATGGTCTAGAAGCCATTTTACCCAATTTATTGTAACGAGCCTTAGAAGGATACCACTTTGCGCGAAGGCATATCTGAACTGTCAGAGCTTAAGAACCACTTATTACATGTCCCTAGATGCAGAAACTTGGTTCTAGCATCCCCTACTACTGCTTCAGGTGAGACTACAACCTATGCTATGCAGGTTGTTTCCGAAAGGGACAACAGTCAGGGTTTTGTTGGTTGGCGCGAACAACTCTAAACCTGGGTCAGGCCCCCTTAAGCCAACAGGGTCCTTAATGGGAGATAATATGAAAGGTACAATGTCTTTGCAGGTCTTGAGGATGTGAAAGACGCAGAGAAATCAACAATTTTATATGGAAAGAATGGATGCACATCTGGCTCAAATTCAGTGCATATTCCCATGCATCACCACTATGTCAACTCCTCTAGGATCTAATGTGAAAGATATTGTTAATTTTTCTTAGGGATTTTTTTTTTTTTTTTTCACAATTGCATTTCATTATATTCATATTAAATTCACCCACAAAATCATAACATCATCCATATTTACAACATTATTAAAAAAAATATGTGAATGTCAACTCCTCAAGGATCTAGTGTGAAAGATATTGTTAATTTTTCTTAGGGATTTTTTTTTTTTTTTTTTTTTTTTTTTTTTTTTTTTTTTTTTAACAATTGCATTTCATTATATTCATATTAAATTCACCCACAACATCATTCATATTTATAACATTATTAAAAAAAATAGGCAATTATATAGAAATAACAGAAGAAAAACATTATTACATCATCATCAATGCAGCGGAACATATAGGAACAACAGAAGAAAAACATTCACACATAGAGACACCACGGATGGTCGGAGACCAGGGAAAAACACACTATGCAGAAAAACCTTTTAAATTATTCTTCTGATTAGATTGTCATTGAATGATTCAACAAAAGAGAGTATAATGATCCATATCTTCATTAATAATTCTATCCAACAATATTAGTTAAACAACATTCATGAGATGAACCCAACAATGCTAATAATCACAACCCTACTTTAGAAGCTTGTGATCAACTGTCACTATCTATGGTCAAATTACGAACCTTACGGTCAACGAGTGAAATCTGCGATCAACTGATAAAAGCAAACCCTAGGTCCCAATCGCACAGAGAGACTGTCATGCGTTCGGTTGGAACCCCTTCAATGCATGCATGAGCATGCAACTGTGACCAAAAACTACCTATGTCAAGCCTATGGTTGTGATCCAAAACCCTAGACACGTGTGTAAGATTTAAACCTTACAATTTCGAACCTGTGCGAGCTAATCACCGTGAACCATCTCAAACATGTGCGAGCCAAAACAAAGAAAGAAGAACATTGATCATAATGATGATATCCAAATGAGGTTGAGGTCACTTGTATTTATAGAATTCCAAGGGTGTCCAATTTGCTTTAGGGCCGACCTAATCAAATATGCACATGTGGGTTTTAATTCAAAAATACTCTTTCCCTTGTCTAAATTGAGTGCTTCAATAGTCAAAATTGGTCCTCTAGAAAAGAGGAATCTTGTCCCATGGTTGGAATTTGTCACTGAGCTACCAAATTAACACTCCCTCTCAGCTAGGGAGAAATTCCAACTATGTCCTGTAATCAAATCATATCCTCTCTCAAGTATCTTGTCATCAAATGTCGACACTGCTCATCTCTGCTTATCCCAACTTATCTCTTGATTGTCTCTTATCATATGCTGAACATTATCAAATCTAAAAGAAGAATAAATTGACATTGGAGGAGGGCCTAAGCTACCAATCTCTATCACGTTGGAGGGAAAATTCAATCCAAAACAATATCAGGGAACACATCTCAACCTGAAGCTACATCAGGGAGCACATCTAAACCCGAAATCATTGCCAGCGGGGAGCCCATCTCAACCCATAATCTCATGGGGGAGAAAAACATCACCAACCCCATATCGAGCAATAGGTGATATAGGGGAGACCATCTCAACCCATCCTATTTCCCACTAATCTTCCCAACAATGACTCTTAATAGTCATGTGGTAGGACACCTGCATCATAATACACTTGGGTTGTACACCCCCAAGTACTCTCTCAACCTATTGGCCAAACGGGGAGCGATAATTCCAATAAGGCCAACTTGTGGGTATGATGCCAACTGGGGTATACTCTATAAATACCAAGATAGGGGAGAAACATATCCAACCCTATGGGTAATAGATAAGGGAGAAACATCTATGACCCTATTGTCCAGATAGCCCTCAACCCTAAATGTCCTCCATCTCAATTCCTCACCTTGGGAGCTCAAATAAGGGGGAAGAGCCAACTCAATGTTCTCGATCAGTCCTGATATCTATAGATCAAAAAAATATCATCGTGTTCATATCTGGTATCTTCTTAAACAACTCACTGAAGATTTCAGTCATCATATATAAGTTCTAAACTATATCTATGAACTATCAATCATTACATCTTTGACGATACAATCGTTGACTAACAACTGTGGGTTTTGGTTTCACGATAATCGTAATCCCCAATAACTTTCTCCCATGTGGTTGGAGACATATAACCACACTGATAAGATTTATTCCACCCAGTTGGGGCTTAGACTAAGGGAATCCCTCTCTTCTCAGACCATAACTTGTTGTAGACAAACAATATCAGATATTTGTTTATTTATGTCAACAATATTATTTCAATAGTAAAAATGTTTTACACATTTAATGAAAATGATAATAGGTGAAGGTATATTATGGAGAGATTCTCCCTCTTAATGAGCAGTCACTTCAATCATCATTATTCAAGGTATCAAGTGTATATCGTAATACTGTCATGCATCAACAAAACTGTTAGTTCATAAAGCCAAACTATATCATATATATAACATGTTAGCATCAACTACTTCATCACCACATATGAACATGAAATTAAATTTTCATCAAGAGTTAGAATCATATGAATAAGGAAGCTAGTAGGTGCATCCTCATACTTCAAATACCATAATCACTACATCACTTCTTTTTAATTATCAAGAAATGGCATCCAAATTTATCACATTGTCCAATTCACTAAGATGATAACAAATCTAAAGAAGGTCAACAAGAAGAGCCTGAATATCAATCTTACTGTTACACTTCTATCATCATGGTTATCATGCTTATCACAATCATTAAAAATAGTATCAAGCTACCATATATAATGTGATAGCCTTCTTTATAATATCAAGAAATCCATTATGTCTAAAATAAAAGATGATTGTCAAATATCAAGTATACCAATAGCTCAATGTTTCCAAGTAGCTTTACCATGACTTAATAAAATGTAAGATATTTTTCCAATACCAAGTGCACCATCTCATCATAAGTATCATGAATCAAACTTACTTTCATATGCATGCATGAGCCATTTGTGAAGGTGAAATTCTCATCATACCTTAGGGCTTACCTTGCCATCCAATATTTGCAGCTGAAACATAACATTGGAACAAACATCATATATGCCTTGTAATATTAATATAGATGTGAAATTTCTTATTTCTCATTGGCAGTTGGGGCACTTTGTCAACTTTTCATTAGGTGCCTCTTTTCCTTTTCCAACACTAGCTATTCTCTTCTGCACTAGCCATCTTTTCCTGCACCATCAGTTTATCCTCAAGAAGGATCCACTTATCTTATCACATCTCATTAGGAGGTTAGAAGTATCCTAATACTCAAACATACATGCAGGAAGTATAATTAATGATCTGAACAAAAGTAAATGCATAATGGAGTAACATAAATCGAGAAAGTACTTATCTTCAATGAGAGGTGATCATCTCCCTCTTCAGCTAACCTTCAAAAGTCATGACTATCCATCATCCATATAAAATTTTGCCTTCAATATATTCATTAAATTCATCAATAACCAAGGCCTAATTGATACTTTCCCACCTAGGGCTAAATCAAATATGTCACAAGTGCTTGAACATTGTAACAACCCTGGTTAAAAATCCATGTAAACAATATAAGACCAAGGTCATGGGACACATATTCCAAGCTAAATGTGGGGAAAAACATCCTAGTGTGGGTGTTCATTAGTTTATTATGGCTAAGGAAATTAGCAAAGGAAATGAAAAATGATTTGGAAAGGAAAAATGGCTTTTTTGGCACATTTACTTATGAAAATAATGGAAATTAGGAGAAAAGGAAGGTGAAAGGTAATAGGTTGCACGTGAGGAGGAAAATGAATGAAAATAATGGAAATTAAAGCAAATAGAGGCCTTATTGATAAAAATGCTTATGAGGATCAGTTCAAGGGCTTTTGGTCAGTTCAGTTTTGGAGCTCTCTGTCTCCTACTCTCTCTCTCATACCCTTGGATACTTAGATTTTTTCTTGGAGAATTTCAACATTGGATCAAGAAAGGCAAAGGAGGCAAAGAGGAAGCAAAGATAAAAAAAGGAAGAGATGGATTAAGAAGTTACAACAAGATTCTTTGTAGGTATTGATTTGCATGTGTGGTTTCCTTGCTATATTTGACACGCATGGTGTTGCATGTGTGTTCTTGGTTCTCTCTCTCATTGGCATGGGTTTTGCTAGGTGTGACAATGTTTTTCAACCTAGCCTTTCCATTTTCATATAGCCATGGTGTGATGGGGTTCTCATGTTTTGGTTGAGATGTATTTCCAAATTGATTCAAAGATAAGTGAAGTGGATATTTCAATGAAAGAACACATGGCCCAGTAATCCCTGAACCAAACCGTGGATTACAGTAAATCCACTACCCTAGTAACCCCTGGACTAGACTGTGGGTTGTGGTAAAGCCAAGTATTGTGTGCCTCAGTGGGCCTAGGAATCCTCGATCGACGAATGACAGGATATACGGTAAATCCTAGAGGTGGTTGCCCTTGATCAGGCCTAGGAATCCCGAGATGGGATACACGGTAAATCATGGAGGGTGGAGTCCCAGTTAGGGCATAGTGATTTAGTGTGGATTACGGTAAATCCTAGAGGTGTTTTCCCTTGATTAGACCTAAGAATATCGAGGTGGGATATACGGTAAATCCTAGAGGGTGGAGTCTTGGTTAGGGCCTAATGATCCAGTGTGGATTGCCGTAAAGCCTAAAGACTAGGAGACAGGAAAATTCCTCACGGTGTAGGTGGAGAAATCTAATGGCATCCATGATTGTTTTGGCATAGTGATCTAGTGGAGATCATGGTAAATCCTGGTATTACATGTTTATTTTTTTGGCCTAGTGATCAGGTGGGGATTACTGTAAAGCCTAGTTTTATTGATGAGATGAGGTGGTTTAGCCTCGGGAATTCCTAGTTGGTTCTTTTGGTTTGAGTCCCACATTCATGCTTGGAATATGGCATGGGGGTGATTGGATAAAAGAAAGATTTGGTTCAACCTATGGTCGGGTGGTTCGTGGAAGTCCCAAACCCAGTTGGCCTTTGCATCATTAATATGAGGTTATTTCTCCTTATTATTTCATGAGTATCATACTGGGTTGTATGTGGATTATATGGTTGTTGTCTCCTTGGTATTTTTGTTGTTATTAGGCTAGTTATGAACATGTATTATGAAAATGGCCATGTATGGCTCTCCTCACTTTTTTACTTGTAAATGAGATAAAATGTATCTATGTCCTAATAGATGATAATGCATCTAATGTGATAAGGAAACAATGCCTCATAGTGAATCTCAGATAAGTATGAGAACCCTATGCTCAACTGTGCTTTTAAGACCTGTAAATTTCATATTTGTGATATTTTGACGAAATGCCTGTCATGGCTAGTAGGGGTCCAATTTAGTTCTTGTTGATGTTTTCACAAATGTATCTTTGTTCCACTTTGAAATTTCATTTCTGAACCTGTCATTGAGTTCTGGGCAATGACCCGGGATTAGGGCCTGAAAAAGTGGCACAAATCTTGAAGTCATGGGAATAGGACTGAGGAGAAAAGTCCCTAGACACACCCAAACCTTGTTGTGGGAGCATTTGGAGCCTCCCAGACACACCCTTGTCCATATCAAGGGAGCGTTTAGGGGTTTGATCCATTAAAACTTCAATTGATTTCAGGGGCTAGTTACTTGAGTGGTTGGGATGGCTCCTGGAAGTTCTGTTGCTAACGTGGAAGGTTTGTGTGGTGTGTTTCCATCGATTCCACTTCCTTAAGGTCACCTAGGAGGTTTAATCCCATTACAGTGGCCTCTCGTCGCATATTTACCCTGGTTGGCTGGTTACTTGGGTAGATGTGGGATGAGAGTGTTACAAACATCTTCACATTGATCACATTAGGTTTTCTAGATTGCATATCTCAAATATTTTTCATAATCCAAGGTTTCTTCCAAACCCTAACCTCATAATATCCATCAAACCCTAATACAAAAATTGCCTAGGGGTTCCTTAAAACCCTAACATTCATTTAGGTCTCCGCCATCTTCTCTTGCTTCCATCAATGGTGTCATCATAGGGGTGATCTTCAATGACTTTTCTTCAACCCAACTCTAATACCATGTTAATTTTTGTTAGGGATATTGTTCTTTGCTTTTATAGTTGCATTTCATTATTTTCATATTAAATTCAACACAAAACACCATAACATTATTCATATTTACAACATTATTCAACAACATATGCAATTATATAGAAATAAAAACATCATCATAAATGCAGCAGAACATAAAGGAACAATAGAAGAAAATCATTTACAAATAGAGGTGATCATCTTCCTCTTGAACCAACCTTAAAGCGCCATGACTATCCATCATCCATATAACATTGTGGTGTTCAACATATTCATTAAATTCATCAATAACAAAGGCCTAATTGAGACTATCCCATATAGGGCTACATCAAATATGTCACAAGTGCTTGAACATTTTCACATTGATCATGCTAGCGTTTCTAGATTGCATATCTAAAATATTTGTTATAATCCAGGGTTTCTTCCAAATCATAACTTCATAATATCCATCAAACCCTAATACACAAATTGTCTATGGTTTCCTTCAAAACCTAACATTCTTTTAGGTCTCCACTATCTTCTCTTGCTTCCATCAATGGTGTCTTCATAGGGGTGTTCTTCAATTACTTTTCTTCAACCCATCTTTGATACCATGTTGATTTTTGTCACAATTATATTGTTCTTTGTTTTGATAATTGCATTTCATTATTTTCATATTAAATTCACCCAACATCATAACATTATTCAACAACATATGAAATTATATAGAAATAAAAACATCATCATCATGTAGCAAAACATAAAGGAACAATAGAAGAAAAACATTCACACATAGAGACACCAGGATTGGTCAGAGACCAGGGGAAAACACACTATGGGGAAAATCCTTTCAAATTATTCTTCTTATTAGATTGTCATTGAATGATTCAGCAAAAGAGAGTACAATGATCCATATCTTCAACCATAATTCTATCTAGAAATATTAGTTATACAACATTCATGATATGAACCCAACATGCTAATAATCACAACCCTGCTTCAGAATCCTGCAATCAACTGTCACTTTCTGTGGTCAACTGATAAAAACAAACCCTAGGTCCCAACTGCACAAAGAGAGTGTCATGCATGTGGTTGGAATCCTTTAATTGCATTCATGAACTTTCCACAGGGGCTTCACTCAATGAACCTATGACATAGCACATGCGCTCATGGCATATTAAACAATACCCTTAATTTGACTAAATATTGTAAAATACCTCTAAAAATCACATTATTTAAGCCCCCTACCAATATGAATCCAATACACCTTCCCAATTTAAAAAATCCCTAGTTTCATTATAAATTGTAGGTATACAAGTTTTCATTAACATTTTTTATACCCCTTTATATTTTTTCATTAACTTTGAGCTCCATTTTTTTATACCTGCCAATATAAAAACTCTTTACCCCCTATTATATGCTCAATATATTACGTGAATTTTTCCTTAATATATATCCCCCAATATGAATGCATGTGTTATGGTATTTCTCCCCCAATGAAGCACCATGCGAGCCTGCGGTTGTGACCAAAATCTGCCTATTTCAAACCTATGGCCACGATTAAAAACCCTAAACACGTGTGCGATCTTGAGACCCCACAATTTCGAACTTGTGAGAGCCAATCTCTGCTAACCATATCAGACCTGTGTGAGAAAAACCAAATAAAGAAGAAGAATTATCATAATGATGATGTCAAAATGAGGTTGAGGTCACTTGTATTTATAGGCTTCCAAGGGTGTCCAGTTTGCTTTAGGGCCAACCTAATCAAATATGCACATGTTGGATTTAATTCAAAAATACACTTTCCCTTATCCAAATTAAGTGCTTTAATAGTCAAAATTGGTCCTCTCAAAAAGAGGAATCTCATCCCATGGTTTTAATTTGTCACTTAGATTATTATATATATATATATAATATAATATATATATATATATATATATATATATATATTTATATATATATATATAATATATATATATATATATATATATATATTATGATATATTGGTTGCAGCAATTATATATATATATATATATTATATATATATATATATTTATATATTATATATATATAAACACCTATTACCTCTTCCGATTTCTAGCTGTTAAATGATATCTATCAATTTTTTGTTTCATGATTATGCAACAGATACTTTAATTATGTTACAACTATTAATACTTTTGAAGTTTTGGACAAAATATTCTATAGGCGGGTGGTAAAAAACATATGGTTCCCATTGGGTAGATTGAGAATACATACCATAAAACATGTTGGCAATGGATGGATGAATGATGCACCAGACTTTATGATTTTATGAGGTAATATACTCTAAGCTTACCAAAAAACAATCTTTAGCATCCCTTATCAATAGGTTTCCTTTAACTAGCAATCCCATTCCTACCTCCTCTCACCAAACATGACAAATGGATTGAAACAAACTAACCTCATAAAAACAAAAAAAAACATTCTTGAATCATAAATGTTGAATGGTGAACATTGCAGTGATTCGAAGGTGATGCCAAATCCTAAGCAAATCACTAGGTAGTGTGAATCTTCAAAAATCATTGTTCGCCAAATATTTTCTCTACGAAATGATTTGAATGTTGATCTTGGTCATGCTTCCAACAAATCTTATCTAACTTAAATTATAAAAAATGTGCGTCACTATCTCAAGAAAACCACATATTGAACATAGACTCTTTGTGAACCCACTCTTAACCAAGTGATGACAACTCTTGATAGATAACCATCTAAGAAAAAAATTGTAATTTGAAGTTGAGTTGAAGAAGCTAAACACTATATAGTGTATGGATCCATATTTATTTTAAACAAGAAGAAGTCAATCAAGCATTTAGTACAGGGGACAAGATATGTTTTTTATGCAGAAAGGGACAAGATTATGTTTCCATTCCATAATCACAACATTTATTATCAAATATGTTGACTAAGACAAAAATTGGTGACCCACTAATAAAATGAACAATTTGGTTACCATTACTATTCTCATACCTAACCATTAGATGCAATTGATGTAAGTTAGAATCCCACTTCAATTGGAAAAACTCTCATCTCTTTGAATGTGAATTGAGAAACTATAATAGTTAATAATTTGTATGAATAATATATTACCAAGCAAGAAATGTTTCCAACACTCAAATTCTTCAATCAATGCATAAAATTATTTATTTTATATACCATATTTCAACTTAGCTTGAGAAATGTTTCTAAATGATATGCAAATGGATGTCCTTGCTTGAGAACAACACCCAAGAAGAAATGTGAGCTATTATTTTCTACTAGATAATGGTTGTTGAAAGTTAGGAGAAATGAGAATAGGTGTTGAGCATCGTCATAAAGCATGCTTAAGTTGTCAAAAAGCCTCATCAATAGTTAAATTCCAAGAAAATTGCTTACAACTTCTCATAAGTTTATTAAGTGTGCAAGAAAAAAGACTAAAGTAAATTATCATTCTTGATAAAATTCACCTCCCATAAAACTTTGAAAGTTAAAGACATTGGTGGGAATTGGCCTACTCAAACATCAATTAAAATTTTACAATATCACCATGAACCCCCTTGAAATCAATAACATAACTCAGATATAAAAATAATTATTTCCCAAAGAAACACTTTTGAGCTTGGATTTATGTCAAAGATTCTCAAGATGTTTGTGCATAACATGAGCTTGTCACAAATGATCTTTCCCTTATTATTGTAAACAAGGATTAACCAATATAAAATAAATCAAATTTTCCAAATAAGGTAATAAAAGCTCATTAATGATACTCATAAAAGAAACTACATCATTAACTATTCAAAAAGAACATATCTACTATTAAGAACATTTTGCCAAATATTAAAAGGATTGATTATCATTTGAAAATAACCAAAGCAAGACCAATTCTAGTAAAATGTTTTAGCTCCTTTCAAGATAATCAATTCAAGGAAGAGTATATATCTTCTTAATAGTGCTCGACAATATGTACACAAACTCCTTTCATTGTCCTTTTTAGAAACTAGTAGATCGTGAAACCCCTAAGGGAATGTAGGACATTGGATTTTTCCATCATTAATCAACTTGGTCAATTATCTTCCAACTTGATAATTTTGACAATAAAAGTTAAATAAGTAGGCTGGTTAGGATGTCCCCAACCCAGCACCATAAAGTTTAATTGAATGTTAAACAACTCTAAAAAAAGGAATATCTTTAGATTATATAATTTTATTAATGTCCAACAAATGATTAAAAAGTAAGTAAATGAGAATAGGACGTACAATCAATGATGTCAATCTATAAGAATCCCCTAAGCTACCCTGAAAGCATAAAGTGAGATAAAACATGAAATCCATGGACCAATAATTACATCAAAAAATTGTAAAGAAGAAAGTGTGCGAGAGATAAACTAGATCCATAAGATAGGATACGATATTAGAAGGTGAGAAAGAAGAACTATTTGTCACAAAGCAAGAAGTTTCTTCCACAAAATCAATTGCTAAGAACAATCCAATGCACTATCTAATGATGCCATCTAGAGAGTATGCATGAATAAGAAGACTTTAGGATCCTCAAAACAATTATGGTGTAGTGAAAAGATTCATCATTGCATCATGTGGATGCAAATTAAAAATATCATTTTTGACCTTTGAAAAAAATGTTTTACAATATTGGCCAATTTGATAACAATTTTTCCATGTACAATAGTGGAGCTCAAAGATTTGAATTGATACGATTTTCAATCATTCCCATCCTTTTGCAATAAACAATTGTTGGGATATGCGTCACATGTTGCATGGAAGTCATTCCGATAAGGTCTTCCAAGAGAAGAACATGACAATCAATAGGAGTGACATCACATTAAAAATATCAATGGAAGGACCAATAGAAAACCTAATAAGACCAACTTTATCAACTTGTGGAATTTTCTCATTTACTTTAATCTACCCCAAAAATTAAATAAAAATATGAATATTAACAAACAACTTTAAAAAGTCACAAGGTTTTGGGAAATGGAATTTTGCATGCTCTCATTACTAATGATGCAATGAACCTCCCTATCTTATTCTAAAATCTTGTGTGAACGATATTTTTTAATCGACAGGCTATTCCTCTCTTTTCTTTTGGTGAAGCACTAAAGTGTTAGATGTAAGAGTTGTTTGAAAGGAATTCATCATTAAAATGGATGTACAGTTTATAATAATTGTAGTATTTTCTTGGACTTTTACCATTACCATTTTGTTATTTATATGTTGATTTTTTCCCTGAGGTAGAAGGGTAAGATGGATAAAAGACACCCTAAGATGCTCTTCTCAAAAGAAAAATTATTTTAAATCTACTATGACTCAAAAGAAGATCCTTTTTGTAACTTGCTTGCAATCTTCGATGTGAGTTGAAAATATTTCTACAACCAATTTGTTAGTAAGTTCATATGGTATATGAAAAAAATTATTGAATTGAGGCTTCTGTGATCGATAACAATTATAAGAAGAGTTTCGGCGAAAATCACATGAAGAAAACCTTTTTCGACGCGTTTCGAACCAACCAATGTGGTTCATCGTCAGGACAAGTTGAGGAGTCAGATCATGGCTGCAAAATAAATAGGGAGAGCAGATCTTCAAACGGCTAGGTTTACCATCAACAGCTATATAACGGCTTGATTATATAATGTTAATAAGTCAAAGGTAATTACTTCTAATAATAGAATAATATCCTAATTTTAGAGAATAATAACTAATTATATATATTATCTATTAGAATGTAATTAAAATATTTCCATTAGGATATGAAATTTAAATTATTTAATTCATTTTTAATTTTTAATTTATTTAATCATATAGATACGTGAGGGGTTTTATTTTATTCTAATTATATATTAGAATGTTAAATATTATACATTCTAATATATAATTAGAATAAAAATAAAAACCCTTCACGTATCTATATGATTAAATAAATTAAAAAGTAAAAAGGAATTAAATAATTTAATTTAATATTCCTAATGAAAATATTTTATTAAATAATATAACATTTCTAATAGATAATATATTATAATTAGTTATTATTCTCTAAAATTAGGATATTATTCTATTATTAGAAGTAATTACCTTTGACTTATTAACATTATATAATCTAGCCGTTATATAGCCATTGATGGTAAACCTAGCCGTTTGAAGATCTGCTCTCCCTATTTATTTTGCAGCTATGATCTGACTCCTCAACTTGTCCTAACGATGAACCACATTGGTTGGTTCAAAACTCGTCGACAAAGGTTTTCTTCATGTGATTTTCGCCGAAACTCTTCTTATAATATGAAAGCAATGTTCTCCAATAAACTTCAAACATCAAATTTCATCCACATCTAAATCTTGAACTTCAATTTTAATCACAAATCAAATTATTATTTCCAACCACTACTTGGTGGTTTCATTAATATAACCAATGGGGTGAAATCATTGTCTTGAAACAATCACATCATTTATAACAATTCAATTGTCCCACTCTATCCAAGACAGCCTTGATGTTTTGCAACCAACTCACAAATAGATAGATCAACGACTTAAACGTTATCCTCTTCGAGGGGAAACCTCCTTTATGTTGGAAATAATACTGAGAGGGGGGGTGAATTAGTATTATCAAATTATTTTCAATATACCTTCCAGATTTATACTTTAATTTATTCTTCAGATATTGATCATTAGATTGTATGTCAGTACCATATAATAATGAGAAAGAACAAGAAAAACAGGTAATCACACCGAGGAACACCATATATAAGGTGGAAACCCAATGTGGGTGAAAACCACCTGCTGCAATATGTCTCTATCTTCTTTCAATTAGAAATTTCTTTTGACAATGATTGTTTTGTACTGGTGCAGTCCTTTACCAGTACGCAGGCTGGCAACCTGCAGAGAGCTACAACCCTCTCTCGTTTTCCAGTCTCTCCTGGAAGGGAGCAACAACCCCCTTTGCTCTTTTTACTTCTTTAAGGACCACGTTTCATTAATTTTCAAACTAGATCCATGGACATCAAATAATCAACAAGTACATATGAATCAACCAAAGTCCTTATACAATCAACCAATGAATCACCCAATTTCTCAAAATGCTGTAAACAGAAAGGCAATACCAGTAAACTAAACCCAGAACTCTGCAGCAAATAGATAAAAAGGCATCCAACAAATACTTCAAGGAAAAGTCCACAACTTGACCAATATAAACCTATGGATATCCACAACTCTTCTGTGTCTAAACTGCGCAGATCCGCACCTGATCTTTCTTGTGCTCTGCGTACTTCTACTCAGATCCGCACTTGAACAGTCTATCTGTCATCGTACCTCCGCACTGTGTCTTCTTCTGTGCTGCGTACCACGCACCGCGCCTTCTGCTTCTCTGCATACCCCACGCACTGCACCTTCTTCTTCGCTGCGTACCCTGCACTGCACCTTCTTCTGTGCTGCGTACCCCCACACTGCGCTGCATACCCCCACACTTACATCGTGGATTGCCTGCGAACTTCTGATTAGGGCCAAATTTAACAGTCCTCCAATGTGCCACAGTCTGTCAGATCCACAGATCTGTTCATGCACCCGAGAGATCACGACCTATCAATAGATTCGCCTTAAGTTTTCTCCTTGATTTAGATCTAGCTTTTAAAAAACCAATCACCCAAAATTTCAGATCTTAAGATATTCAAATTTCACATGTTTAAAGCCAAGAGATCTCCTTTCCTTTTTATAGGCAAGCCTTTCACAATACCACGGTCCAAAACCATAATAACACAATACCATGAACCCAATACCTTTGATCAATATTTTTAGATGCAAAACCACGGACCAAAACCATAGGATCAAATATGTCGGGCTAAATACCATGGACCATTCATAAAGATTCCCATGTGCACGCACTTTTCTTCATTGGAGAGAGTGAAACTGGGGTCCGTACCTTTTGAATGGAGCACCTGCGTGTATATCCACACTTCTTGGTCGGCGTACCTGCGGGTCCGCAACTTCTCATAGGATCACCTACGGGTATCTCTTTTTCCATGATTTGGAGTGCCTAAACTGAGATCTGCCACAAGAGTGAGTTGCCATCAAGTACAACACATGTACCATAGAGCCAAACCAGAATCATAATGCCAACACTTTATATTACATAAATGAAAAATTCTTGGATGATACAAATGACAAGACCTCCTTTGTATAAATAGGAGTCTAAGGGTTCACAATATAACCAGAGCCTACATAATAATAATAATGTAAGGGCAAAACATAAAAATAGTGGGCTTCTATGGGGCACAACAATAAAAATAAAGGGGGTAAAATAATATTATAGGGACCTCACATACCCCTCTCCTTAAAAAAAGGGTTTCCTCAATGCTTGATTAGTTATGGATGCCACTGCATAAAATTATCATCCTCCCATGTGGAATCTTTAGTGGTTAAGTTCTTCCACTTAATGAAATACTCTAAAATTGATCGATTCCATAGTTGTCAGGTTCTTGTTTCTATCACCTCTTAAGGCTCAACTATGATTTTTCCTTCTTCATCAAGTTTTGGAAACATTGTTTGAACTGACAACTTGTCATCGATAACCTTCTTTAAGCATGAAACATGGAAAACTTGGTGTACTCGGGAAGATGTAGGAAGCTCCAATTTGTATGCCATAGTACCAATATTTTACAACATCTTGTAAGGATTGTAGTACTTTGGTGATAATTTATTTTCCTTCTTAGCTTTCTTAATAGACATTTGTTTGTATGGTTGTAGCTGTAAAAATACCTAGTCACCTGCATCAAAACTTCTTTCACTGTGATATTGATCTGCTTGTTGTTTCATTCGATTCGACTCCAGAGTGAGGTTATCCTTTAAGACTTGGAGAACTTGTTGTTGATGCTCGATGTGATCTTCCACTGCTTGAACCTTAGAATTTTCTCTTAAAGATGATGTGATGGATGGTGAATGATATCCATAAAGTGCTATAAATGGGGTAATTTTTGTTGCAATATGGAAGGAAGTGCTATACCACCATTCAACTAGAGGTAAACGCTTGACCCATTGTGTTTGTTTATCAGATATAAAGAAACAAAGATATCCTTCCAAACATTTATTCACTATCTCATTTTTCTCATCATATTAAGGATGATAAGATGAGCTATGAGCTAATTGAGTGCCAAGACAAGAAAATAATTTCATCCAAATATTTCCAGTGAAAATGGGATCTTTGTCACTTGTTATAATCTTGGGATTTCCATGAAGATTTGGAATTGTTTCCATAGATGCAGTAAAAATTGTACTGGTTTTAAATGGATGAGATAATGCACAAAAATCTGCATACTTTGTAAGTATATCAACTACCACCATGATGACACTCTTTACTTCAAACTTGGGTAAACCTGTGATAAAATCCATTAGACCTCCTCCCAATGCTGACTTGGAATGGATAAAGATTGTAATAGACCCGTGGTCTTAATTGTCTCAACATTATTTTCTTGGCAAACCAAACATTCTACCACAAACTTGTGAATATTTGATTTAAGGCCACCCCAAAAAAATTCCTTCTTGACCCTATGGTAAGTTTTTAGAAATCCCAAGTGCCCTCCTAAGGGAGAGATTTGAAATTCCAAAAGAATCTTTTGTTTGAGTTGGGAACTCTTATAAAGATATAAGCGATATTTGTACTATAATGAATCATTTTTCCAGCTAAATGTATCAAATGTACCAGGATCTTGCTGCAACTTTTGAATGAGTGACCACACCTATTCATCATTCTTCCATTCATCCCTTGCTTTGGTTATCGACTTAGGTTGGGTAATAAAAATGGCACAAGGCAATGCTTCCACATCCTCATCCTCTCTTGAGAGTGCATCCGCAACAACATTTTTCTTCCCTTTTTTGTAGATGATTTCAAAGTCACAACCCAACATATTTATCACCCATTTTTGCTGCCCTTCTGAAGATAATCTTTGTTCCAAAAAGTATTTAAGACTATCATGATTTGTTTTTACCTTGAAGATTCTTCCCATTAGGTAAGGTCACCATTGCTTTAGTCCACATAGTATTTCTAGCATTTCCTTCCCATAAATATGTTTGTGTAAATACTTTCCTTTGATTGGATGACTTTCAAAAGAAATGGGTCATCCTTCTCGCATTAAACCGCACCAATTCCATTTCCTGAAGCATCACATTCCACGATAAATTTTTTTGTGAAGTTTGGTGTATATAAGACTGGTGCTTGGCACATTTCCTCTTTAATATGTTCAAAGGCCTTCGTTGCTTATGTAGTCCAAGAAAATTCATCTTTCTTCAGTAATGATGTTAGAGGTGCCGCTATTCTCCCACAATTCTTAACAAACTTGCGATAATACCCTGTCAACCCCAGAAATCCTCAAAGATGCTTTATGGTTGTGGGGGTTTTCCATTCCTTAATAGCTTTAGTTTTGTTAGGGTCTACCTTAACACCCTCATTAGATACAATATGACCGAAATATTCCACCTCTTGCACTCCAAATAAACATTTGGAGGTTTTTGCATATAATTGTTTTTCCTCCAAAATTTTGAGCACCCTGTCAACATGTTGAACATGATCCTTCCAAGACTTGTTGTAGATTAGTATATCATCAAAAAATACTAACACACATTTTCTAAGGAAGGGTTTGAAAATGGAATTCATCAAACCTTGAAATGTGGAAGGTGCATTAGTAAGGCCAAAAGGAATGACCAAAAATTCATAATGACCCTCATGTGTTTTGAATGTTTTTTTGGAATGTCTTCAATCTTCATTCTAATTTGATGATATCCTAAATAAAGATCCATCTTGGTGAAGTAAATTGCTCCATTTAATTCATCCAAAAATTCATCAGTGACAGGAATGGGGAATTTATCTTTAATAGCGAGCTTGTTGATCTCCCTATAATCTGGACACATACGCCATGATCCATCCTTCTTGTGCACCAATACTACTGGAACAGAGAAAGAACTTTGACTAGGTTGAATTATACTAGCCTCTAGCATTTTTGAAACCATACATTCAATTTCACTCATTTGGGCATAAGGATATCTATAAGGCCTTATGTTTGGAGGAACACTTCCTGGAATCAAGTGAATCACATCATAGTGATCCCAAATAGGTGGGAGGCCTTTAGGAGTCTCAAACACCCTGGAATGATTATTGAAGACTTTTTGAAGATCTGGAGAAATAGATGATTTCTATGTTTGAACCCCTAGAGATCATAATTGTGAAATTACGCCCCATTGTTCTTTCTTCAGAAGTTTTGTTATGCCATTATATCTGATTATATTTCCCAGTTTCCCTGCGATACTCAATTCAACTTCCTTTCCTTCCTAAATTTTTTTCAAGAAAAGTTCTTGAAAATTGAAGGTTATTCTCCCTAAAGATTGTAACCATTGGACTCCTAGTACAACATCAACATCACCCATTGGAATGGAAAGCATTGGAATATTCAACACATATTCCCCATTGTTAGCTTGATATTATGGCACTTTCCAGAGCAATTTATAGTTCCTCCATTTGTAACCATCACTTGACACCTTGTTTTTGGATTAGGAAGCAATTCAATTCCTTGGCTATCTTACAATGAATAAAATGGGTACTACCCAAGTCAATCAACACTATTACCTTTTTCTTCTTGATATATCCTTCTATCTCGAGAGTTTGAGGAGTGGTAATTTCCACCAATGCCTTACATGATATGTTCGAGTTAATTTCTTCTTTCTCTGGGGTTGGTTCCTGGTGTATATCCTCCTCTTTTGATGTTTCTTGTTCCTTTTCTTCCTTCTCTTCACAGACTATGTAGAATAATTTCTTCTCAGCACACTTATGACCTTTAGTGTATCTGTTATCACAACTATAACAAAGCCAGTTTGCTCTTTTTTCCTCCAATTTTTGTGATGTCAACCTTGTTGGTTGTGGAAGACTAGGAGCAACAACACTTCCATGTTTATAGTTGTAAGTGGTAGATTTCCTTGTTTCCATAACTTTGCTTTCAAATTTTCTTGCCACCCTGAATGACTTCTCCAATGAATCAGGTTCCCAAAGGTGAACCTCATGTTGGATGTTATCTTTTAAAGTCCATATGAAGACATCAATCATACACTCCTTTGGAATATTGGTTACCCTAATATTCAGTTTTTGGAAATCTTCAATGTGCTTCGCCATTGAACCCTTTTGTTTGAGATTTATCAATTGGCTAAAGAAGGTGTTTCTCTTTGTATCTTCATAATGTGCTATCATTTTCTCCATAAAAAATTACTAGGTGACAAGTGGTTTACAAGAACAAATCCATCTATACTATACAACTGATTGGGTTCTAAATATAAAGATGCAATTTTGTGAGGATTGCACATATTGTAGATCAAAATATTGCTTCATCTATAGTATCCATGTTACTGGATCCTTGCCATCAAAATTCCTCATATCTATATTTGGAATGTGGTAGTTCTTAAACCCTATGTTACAATCTCTAAAATCGTAATTCATATTCCTTTTGCCCTCATCATGATTTTCATGGATTACTTTGTCATCACCGGGAAGCCTTTCTTACAACAATTTTGTCAAACCTTCATTCAAAACTTTCATGTCTACTTTCAAACCATCCATATTAGCTTCCACGCCATCCTTTAAAACTTCCATGTCTACTTTTAAACCATCCATGTCACCTTTTAGTTCACATTTGGTTGCTCTTTGTGAGGGAAAAATTTGTTGCACTTGGTCCCGTAATTTTGATATAACATGTTGCATTTCTTCCTCTTCATGTGTCATAATAGATATTTCTAAGGGCTTAATGGGTGTAGAATTATTTTTCTTAGGAGGAATTTTAGAACCCAATACGGATATCTATGCTTCAATATGCCTTTGGAATCACTTCAAACTTATTTTTCAAACAAACGTTATGCAATTAAAAAAAAAAATACACACGTTTTTCTTGCTTTTAGAGGTTTGATCTTGAAACGGTTGTAACTCTTAAATTGGGATCTCCAAGTTCTGAAATTCAGTCTTGTAGTAGCCCTATGAGTCTTATTTCCAACCCAATAAGTCAGACCAAGATTGGATTCTTCAAGAAAGATTTATGCCCAATATCCCACGATGACCTGATTATAGACTGGTTCAGTGGTGTGAAATTGTATGGAGCACCACGTGTCACTGTTTCAACCTTCAGCCTTGAAAATGATACCCAAAAAAAAAAGTTTTTTCTCTTTCAGTCAATTTTTACGAAATTCAAATCTGATGCCCAGAAAAAAAGTTATGATGCTTTTCCCTAGATCACCTGTTTGAGATGGAATTCTGGAGCCTACAAAAACCCTAATGTCCTTGGATCATATCTCCAAAAATATAGAGAGAAATTTTCTAAAATTCATACAAAAGGTTAACCAAGATTTCTTCTCCACGTGGTTGGAATTTAATCTTTTGAATCTTCATAGAAAAAAATTTATAGTGAAAATTTCACAATGACCCGTTTAAAGAAGCGAAACCCTAGAATCCAAATATTTGATACCAAATGTTATGCAACCAACTCACAAATAGATAGATCAACAACTTAAAAATTATCCTCTTCGAGGGGGAAAACTCCTTTACATTACATAAACGAACAATTATTCTATGATACAAATGACAAGATCTCCCTTCTATGTATAGGAGTCTAAGGGGTCACAATATAATCAAAGCCTACATAACAATAATAATGTAAGGGCACAACATAACAATAAAGAGCTTCGATGAGGCACAACAATAACAATATGGGGGCTACATGGGCACAAAAATAACAATAAGGGGGATACACTAATATTATAGGGACCTAACACCTGCCACCTTGTCAAAGTTGAAATATTAATATGTGCATTGACTATCATAATTTCATGAATGAATTTATATGTTTGAGGATACACTTCAAGGCTATAAATCCAAGCATCTTTGTAAGCACTTATAGTCCCTTGAAATGAGCAACGTTGATTTTTGTGGTTGATTCAAATGGGGGTTTAGACATTTATGAAACATTTGATGATTTGAATTTGACCCATTATGTGTTGAAACATTACTAACATTTCTTTCATTATATTTTGGTGCAAGAATTGAACATAAAATAGATCCCTCATTGACTTTTGTTGAGATTCACAAAAAAACAAAACTTTATTTGCACAACTCATTGCTAAGAGTTGCACAATACTACAAAGTCAAGGTTTAGAGTCCTTCAACACTTCTTTAGTAGACTTACAACTAGAATAAATTTTTTATGCTTGTCTTACTACTGGAGTGATGTTTCTTATTTAAAGGAACAATCTAATTATCAATTAAAAAAGATAAGATAAAGGGTTATGCGCTACACAAAGCTCTTATGAAAATATGATCTTTAAGAATTTAAAAACAAAAAGAAATAAAACTAAAAAACCCCTTTGTAAATTTTATAAGAAAATATATGTCTAAACAAGATTAAAATTTTGACCCAAAATGATGCAACCCTAAATTCCCCCCTCTATTAGAAGAAAAAACATTTTTTCTTAACACAAGCTATTTGATGGGATATTACTTAACATATCATAGTGATTTTACAAGGATGATTGGAGAATCACCTAGAAGGAGATCAATGTATATTGTTCGCCATGGAAGTAGAGTACAAAACATTGTTCTAAGAAATATTGTGTATCACATCATCGTAGCAATTTCATTGCAGTCCACATTTATAGAGGATTATGAAAAAATAGGCCGCCTTTACTAACCCATGGAGTTAATCCTAAAGCTGTGTTGAAAATATCATGTGGTATAATTTAATATCATGCAGTATAATTACTTTCATCTATCAAACCTACCCAATATAAATCTATATACCCCACCAATTTGAAAGTATCACATTGTGCGTGTTCAATTCCTTAATACAACTTCCTTTTCACATACCTTAAAATTATTTTTGTTGCTTTTCCAACGAACATCTTTAGTCCTTTCCATGAATCATAAAATGCTCCAAATGATATTACTAGATAAGGCCTAGTAGCAATAAGGTTTGAACAAACTTCCTACCAACTACAAATATAGAGTATCATTCATTAACTTCAAATCTTCATGCATTGAAAACAACATTCATGTTTCTATGGAAGTTTTTGTTCACTTCCAATCTACATTATTATAAATGTCCCAATAGACAATCAGAATGATATTTTATTAATTGATTAACACACACTTTACCACAATCATCCCCACACATTTGAAATAGTCCACGTTCTATGGTTGTAGTCATAGAAAAAGTGCTTGTGATATTCCAGTTGATCTGCAATGTTGGATCAACAAATACATATTCCCTGTTCTCATAAATAATTCCATGCATATCATGTGGAGCCAATGTTACGCACCATGTGTCATCACAAGAGATTTTTCTATTTCAATTTGTTCTTTTGATAAATGGTGCATATTTCTCATAAAACAAAAATCTAGATCATGGAACAAAGAAAATTAGAACTTACTTAGAATAGGGTGTTGGGAAAATGTCACCCTCAATTGGGCCAAAAAATCAAGCATATAAGCTTGACAAGCATATGAGAGGGACACAAAATCTCAACAAAATATACTAATATGAATTTCACAAGAAAAGTGAACTCTTGCTTAAAGTTCCACAATTACCACAAGCAAAAGGGAAATAAGTCATCATGAAAAGTAGATTTGCACCAATATTTCCACATAAAACCAATTTTAGTGCATCAAATATGTACCCAATGATTCACAATTTCCCCAAATCATCCAACTACCCCGCAAGAAAGGACCTTTCCAAAAAACTGGGGAAGTGAGAAAGAAGAGAAATTCATCTTGAAAGAATGCACACAAAATTTTGATAGACTGACATCTCCAAAATAGTGCTCAATCATTTTATCCTTACCACACATGGTGCAAGAAAATGTGTTACACCAACTTTATGAAACTTTCTTTTGAGTGTGAACCCTTGATGAAGCAATAATCACCCCCATACCTTGTGTTTAAAAAAGAATCCGAGAACATCCTCAACCAAAGCAATATAAAATCCCTCAAGCTCCACCTTTAGTTAGAGAATAGAACAATATTGGATGAGTGCTTTACTAAACAGAAAGGTCCCTTTCCACATATTATATAAGGGCGTCCCATTCCTCCATATTTGTTCCCTTCATAACATAATCAACCCATTTAAAGATATATTAAAGATAATCATAAATCCTAGGCCCTCTAAAACTGTTTTGTCTAAACAAATGAACCTTTGAGGTTAGTTAAGAGAAAAACAAGTGTATTATTGTTGGTGCTCATGATTCCACAAATCCTACCAAAATAAGAGATCTTCCATTAATATTATTTTCCAAAAAACCTATATGAAAGCCTAATTAGATAATCGGGGAACAAAATCATCCAAAATGGCCTTGATATTATTGATGATTGTAGCATTAGACAGGTACTTTCCCATAGGTCTAAATGTCTAGATGTGTGGAAGTCATCCAATGTCTTCAACCTTAGCAAATTAACTTTAATTAAAGTGAAGTTCTTTTTTATAAGAAAAGTGAGTTTAATCTATTGAAATACAAAGTTTGTTTGCATTAGTGATTTAGATGAATCCTAGCCATTTATCTCATATGAGTTGATATTTAATCTCAATTGTCAATCACTTTGGATATTAGTGTTATGGATTCGTTCAACAAATCAAGCTTATAAAAGCAAGGCTAGGTGAAGGAAAAAGACATGAAAATAGTGAGCACAAAACATAATGAGATAGTGAGGATCTCAGTGATTGGGTGAAGGAGTTTCATACAAGTGTGTACACAAAGGGAAGAAAGGAAATAATGCAAAAGAAAGAAAATATTCTAATTTAGGAAATAAAGTGGAGGTTATTCAACAAGGAGGCTATACATATTTTATGAGCTCCTAATTTGCAGCAAGAGGACACTCTAGTCACATGCATCAAGTTGTAAAATCTTGGTAAAGGCAACACATGTTGCAAAAAAGAGATATTGAGCCACATGTGTGTAGGCCATATGAATAAAACTCACATGTGTCATGTGCAGATCAAGCTATACAAAGATTTTACAAATCATAAGTGTACACATTGGGTTGTACAAAGGTCGTATGGGTTGCAAGTGTGTAGTTAGAGATTCTTTAGGGGTAGACTTCTAGATTTTCTAGGGTATTTATTTTGTTGTAATTTTCTAGTAAACCTCTTTTGTAGGCCATTTTCATAGGATGGGAGCCCTTGTATGCTGAGAATTTTATTAATGAATAGTATATTTTAAGGGTGGAAATATCTATGTGCATTTCTGTGAGATTAGCTCAATTTGGTTTTGTTAGTTTATTGTTTATTTGCTTACTATTAAAATCATAGAAGAGTTATTTATTTAGTAAGATGAAAATTCTCATTAATTTACAACTAAGAATTTTACTAGAAAATAAATTTGCTAGTTTTTAGGAGTGAGGAAAATTAACATGGTATTAGAGATTTCACTATGAGAGGGAGGGAAATTTCCAGTTTGTATAGTAAACCAAACAAAAATAAGATTGGTGGAGGCCATACATTTCAAAGGGAGAGAGGGAGGTTGTACTCATTTAGTAGTTTGGTAGAAACAAAATTTAAGCGTGTTTTAATGGACCAAAACACAAAGCTACAATAGTGTGTAGTAGATATATTTGATTTATAAGGAGATCTTAACATATCTATAAAAACAAATAATTTTATTCTTATGGGCGCTTGAAGGAGTAAGCACATGACCAATTTTTATCAGATCTAGAAATGATAGTGGAAAGTCTCAAGTTTGAAGAAAGTTTGGATGGAGTGTCTAGCTTCCTATCCTAGAAAACGAGGGTAACCTTCCTTTTGAAGGAGCATGACCCTTGGGAGATTATATAAAGGGTTATTCCTACATTGACATGTGTAGAATTGAATTTCGCTCATGAGAATAAGGAAATTAGAGCATAGAGAATGATAATGGATATGATGAAGGATCATTCGATCCCTCACTTGGTAGAGAAGTAGTCAACTAGAGAGATGTTCAAGGCTCTATTGGATTTGTTCCAAAGCAACAATATGAATAGGGAGATGATATTGAGGAACACGTTTAGATTTGTCTAGATATCAAGGTCTAATAACATTATCAGATACTTCACGAGGATCACACAAATACATGATTAGCTTGTAACCATTGGGGAGAAAGTGGAGGATGTAGAACTTGTAAATGTGGCGCTGAATGGTTTCACCAATCCATGGGAATCATCTATCAAGGGATTTTGCACTCGAGAGAAAATTCAAAATTGGGAGAGGCTTTGGGACGATTTCATCTAAGAAGAGGCTCGAGAGGGTTTTCAAGCTAATGGGTAGGGAGATGGAGAGGGGCACCTAGCCCTATTCCATTAGGCCACAAAGGGAAAAGGGAAGGATTCCAAGGGTAACAATGAAGGGGAAACATCTTAGCTAGGGAAGAAGAAAGGCATGAGTAAGAAAAAGTGTATCATTTTCCACAATAATGGGCATTATGCATCATATTGTCTAGAGAAGAAGGGGAAGTGGAAGTCACATTAGACAATAGCATCAATAGAGGTTCAACTAAATGAGTTTGCAACAAAGTTTGAGAAGGAATTCCCATCATTTTCTTGTCCTTCTACAAACACCATCACCGAGAGTACATGCTAATTTGACAGTGGTGCATCACACAATACGATAGAAGCACAAGAACTATTTAGTAGTGCAATGAAGAAAGACTCAAGGATTTCATGTGGAATTTGATGCTATGCTAAGTATACATTGAAGGAAGAGGGAACCATTTTATTCCAACTTGAGCCAATAGGATCATTGGAATCCAAGGATGTGTTGTATGTACGAATTCTAAAGAAAATTTTTCTCTCAATCTTTGTTATCAAAGAAAAATGATTTCTAGTCATGTTTTAGAATGGGTAGGTGCTAATTGGCCAGAGGAGCCTAGCTCTAACACAACATCAGGTTTTGAGAGGGAAACTTATAAAGGTTGAAGTGAAAACCTATTCAGGCCTTGGTACATGATAATGGAATCCTATGTGATCTATGGCACAAGAGGATTGGACACTTTCACTACAGGACACTGTTAATATTGAGGGAGATGTATTGAGCAACAAGGCATGTGTAAAGGGTGTGTAATTGGAAATAATGCTAAGGATACTTTTCCATGTAACGAGATTAGGTCTAATGGGATCATGGATATTATACATTCAAATGTGAGTGGACTGATGTCAATGGTACTAGTGTAGGGTGTGTTGTACCATGTGAATTTCATTGATGACATTTCTAGGAAAATTTGTCTTTGATTAGACGAGTTCAAGGTCCAAATGGAGAACCAAAGTGAGAAGATGACCAAGGTCTTGAGGTCAAACAATGGGGGAGAATACACCTTGTTATTTTATGTAGCTTGGACACGTTTTATAGTCTCAAATAGTGTCTATGAGGCTAAGGAACACAATGGTTTGATTTTCTCCGATACCTAGAAAAAAATTGTAAGGAAAATTACCTTAATTAGAATTAATTAGACAATTTATTAATTTTCCTAAGTCTAACTTAGGGAAATGGCTTAATTAATCAATATTAATTGAGGTAAATCGATTTTCCTCTAATGAATTCTAGAAAAGTCATTTGATGGGATCAAGATGATCTTAGCCATTAATTGAGATTAGATCATGGCCATTGATTTCTCAACAATGTATTATAAGAGGAAATCAATGGGACTTTGGAGAACACGTTAGAGAAACATATTTGTAATGATAGAAAGGGAATAGTGATAGCATGGAGGACACCAACAATGAGGTTTCAGTAGGAAATTTGTGGAGATAATTTCCGGAGAAATTCTTCACGAAGATTCCAGTTATTCCAAGAGAAGGAAGGAGTCTGAATTATTCTTTAGAGAGGCCACATTAGCTAGTGTGATTTGTAGGGAAACAATTTGATTTCGTGTTTCTAGAGGAAGTGCGAGTTTCTGGAGGCTGAGGATATTGTCGGAATGAATTTCCAGAGGCAATGGGAGTTCCATGAGAGGTTGTGTGTATTTCTAGTTTTTCCAGTGCATGTTGCTCGAAGGAGGTGCCAATTGCACAGATGATGTTAGAAATTATTTAACAAAGTGACGGAACACATAAAATATTGCAAAAAACTAAACACAAAAATGCATAAAACAAGATAGACACATATATATGTGGTTCACCCAATTTGGGCTATGTCCACAGAGAAACAAACCATCCTTTCTTTTATATATCTAGCAAAATGAAGAGATATAACCTACATCAATTCCACTGTAATTTCCTCTTCGCTCTCACACAATCTCCTCTCTCTTTCTCACTTAGAATAATAATCCACATCCACAATACAATTCCCTCATATAAACCAACGGGTTTCCTTCTAGGGAAAAAATCCTAAATTAAACATAACTTCTACTATAAGACCATCTACCTAATGAACGACCTAGATTGAATATGAAATTACAATATTTTACAAGGCAATTTTTCATCTATTTTTAGCTTCAGGGGCATTGCCCTCGAACCTCCGCCAAGGGGGGGGGGTCTCCAAACATGCAGCCCCCCCGAACCCCCCAGGTAAAATAGTGGGGGAGAAGGACCCCCCACACCCTCCTAGTCGAGGATTTGGATCCAAATGTGGATGAAAAAAAAGACCTTTGAATAAGGAAGATAATCAGGCTCCACATCTAGGCCTACATTGAAAAGTGTGACCAAGGGTCACTTTAGTGAAGGTTTTGCATGTTAAGCTCTGTGGTCGTATGAAAAGAACGGGTAAGCAAGAAAACATTGTTGAAGCATGTTTAAAGGTCATTTTAGGTAGAATGAGACGTATTTGGCATAAATTACATAGTAGGTCGTCGTTCCATCATGATTTAAGGTCTGAAAAATGTTGAAACCTTCACTAAATCCTATAAACATTGTATTTGATCTTAGAACCTCAAGAGGCTCACTTATGCAAAGGAATTAAGGTCGATGCCACTACAATGTGCTAATTCAAGGAGTTAGGTCAATGGAGTTTATGGAGGACATTACTTCAGTAATGGACTGTCTAGAACCTACCAAGATGACAAACAAAGTACTCCTAGTGCCATTTTGTATTAAATATAATAAACCTCATAAGGTAACCAAAGAAGACCCAAGACCCTATCAAGTGTATGAAATTGGAAAAAACTCTCAGTTTCAAGCAAGTATGGAAAGACATAGTATGCCTTGCACCATACCAAATTTGAATGAACGAGGTCCTTTGGCTATACGGGAAAGTGAAAGGCACATTCAATGATGAAGTTAGTTGTGAAAATTAAATTGAACAAGCAACAAGAGCCATACTGAAAAATTAAATGTTATTAGTTTCGTGAAAGAAACCATTCTGTGAAATTAAATTCATTGAATGTGCACCGCCTTAATTTTGATTGAAGTACTCTGCTTCAATGTATGATCTTGAACTATGAGGTTTTGTTGAAGAATAACCTTTGAAAGAAATTGAACGTGTGTGTTGAGTTGTGAGTTTGAGTAGCTTTGTATGTGTGTGTGGGGTGATATGGTGAAGGAGGGAAAGTATATTTGTGCAGTAGCACAAAGAAGAGAGTACATCAGAGTTGAAGTTACAGAGAAGAGGGAAACTAAGAGTGTGGAAGCAGACCAGAGAGGAAGGAGTTGTAAGAGAGAACAAAATGGGTTCTTTGTGCTTTTGTATAATTGGAGGCCATTATTTTTTATTTTGAAAATTGTATGAAAAATAGGACAATTGGTTGAAGCAGGTTGTGGCCTGCATTCATATGAGGTTGGTGCCTTTTGGAAAGTTGTGGCTTGCTAATTCGAAGGGGGTTGGGGCCTCCTGTGAGTAGGTGCTCACAAACAAATTGATGTAACTGAGTAGGAGATTAGATTGCATCATATTAACAAATAGATTGATGATTTTTCCCTTTTGGGTTTCCACGTTAAATATCTATGTCCATGTGTATGTTTCTCATATCAATGGTGTGCACGTTGGTGTGAATGGTTTACACTGTTTCTTATGTAATTTGTTGTGAATGCCCACATTAGTGATTTCCAAGTAAGAATTAGATTTAAAATTCAATGTTCTTACTAATTATTGATTCATTCCCCCTCTTAGTAATTCTTTATTCTAACAAATAAGGGGTTTCCAAGAGCCAATGAGATACCCTATTAATCTCATTCCTAACTAACAATATCAGATGGATTATGCAAACCTTCATCTATACCTTGAACAAAGCCATTAAGAATAGATTTATTTAAATTCATGTTTATGTTAGATTAAAAATTATATTATGGAGCAACAAGATTCACTCTTCAGCCATTGAACATAAAATTACAACTTGATCAGTGGTAAACAATTTGTATTACTTCATAATTTTATCCTGTGAATTCTACATAGGGCTATGGAATTTAATACTGTAATGAGAGGTAATGCACTGAAAAAACTCAATTGAATCAACTTGTTGAGATGAAAAGCTACAAATCAATGGATTCAACAATATAATTTTATTTATTAACTGAGATGTAAATAATTCAACGGGGCGGACACTCTAGAATAAATTCTCTCATATAAAAAATAACAAGAAAACATTTGTATGGTGTTCAACACTCTAAATTTAATAATATCTTAACCATCTTACTAGTGTGTGAGATGCACAATTGGTAATTGCCATGTATGTTGTGGTTGTATCATTAACCAATTGGATATTTGCAAAATTTCTCCATATCTGATTGTTATGGCAATAGCTAATTAATCACCATAGATGTTCGATGGGCGCAACATGAATTGTAGACTTTAAGTTGTCTTTAATTAACCAACTTTTTGTTCTAAGTTAGGTGAAGGACCAATTTTATTTATATTAAATAACATTGGTTTAATGATAATCAATTCAATCTCAACCAATTCAAAACTTATATATAATTATCTTGATATATCCAAGGAGTAAGGTGTGTTCTATTGATTACTATGAATTTAAAATTTCTATTGGTTATTAATGATAGTGATAATTGAAATAAACGAATAATTATATATATGATTCGAGTGGATAAAATTTTTAGAGAATTTTAATGGTAAATTAAATAACATGGAATACACTTCTATTCATGTCTTAAGAAGTACAATTTGATGACATTATTATCCATAGTTGTGTTAAAATCATGATAGCAAAGTTAATGTTATACAAAGCGTCAAAATTTTAACTAAATGTGTTAATGTGAAACTCTACAAGCATCACTTAACAAGTTCTAATTATTTGTTTTCTTGATGTTAATTAGTTAGATACAAGTAAATATGTTATTTAAATTAAACATATTTAGAAAGCAAACACTAACAACAACAACAAAAGATGACTTGCCCTGATGTTGTGGGTAGTTAAGAATTAGGGAAGGTCATTACAAAATGTTAATTTGTAAATTTAGGTAGCATTGCTAGCATCATTTAAATCCACCATATTACAATAAAAAAAACTAGTTTGATTACATTGAAGGAGTTCACGCTACTTATCTAATGAAAAAGGTGAAGTTCTTGAAAAATAATTCCCAAAACAAGCATCTAAACAATAATTTCGAGAACCAACCTGTAAGAACATAACTAGTATATCTTTTCCCTCAAGTTTAGTGACAATATACTTCATAGGTTTTTACCAATAAATTTGAATTTAATTAGGTTCACCATTCTGTGGAATCCATAAATGATATCAATCAATGGAAAAATATGCAAAAGGTGAAGTTCCTAAGAAATAATTCCAAAAACAAGCATCTAAACAATAATTTCTAGAACCTGGGAAAAATAATTTTGGAAAACATTTGATATGCAATCCTGGGAGGCATGATAGCTAGGTTTTTTCGAGCAGTTGCAGGTAGAATATGGTTTGAAAGGTCTTTAGAGGGGGAGGGAGTGGGGCTCCCTCCTACAAAGTGTGGTAGCTGATAAAGGTAAAGGTTCCAAGGCAGGGTTTAAAATTTCAGAAGAAGGGTAGTTAGGGAGAAATAGGGGTAGGTAATCAAGGTGGCAATGGTCATAGAAGAGATGCAGGTAAAGGTACAATAAGTGGCCAATCAAATCAACAAAAGAAGTAAAAAAGGGCTAACGAGAATGGCCCATGCAAGCCCAAAATGACGGTAATCCAAACAACATTAATCAAAAATCCCCAAACCCAAGGCTTCAGGGAACACATACGAACATATTTGATCATCTAAAATTTCATGGGTTTATGGCCCATAGAGAAATATTTATGTGACCAGATCAAGTATCACTGAAAGCCTCGTGGTGATATTGAGTTACATTTAGGGTAGAAAGTTTTTTTTACATTGGTCTTTGTTCATCTGGGGGACAGGAACTGAGTCTTTGATGAAGGTCCCTACTTCTTTGCATCTACAAGACTTTACATGCAGATGTAGAAAGAGAAATTTACTCCAAAAAAGAGACATTTACCAATGTTTAGGTATGCGTCAAGTTGTATTTCCCTACCCTTGGATTATTGGCTACCCTCGAACTTGAAGCTTATAGGAGATACATTAGGGAAGTTTGTAAAGATTTCAGATGCGAATCTACAAGGCAAATACACATCATATGAAAATATTTGTGTGGAGATGGTTGTGTCAAGAGCGCTACCAAAAGCGATTAAATTGGAATTTTGGGATGAAATCTAGTTGCATCCTGTTGATTATGAAAATATTCCATTCAGATGTAGATGATGCCATGATCACGAGAATCTAATCAAAGATTGTCCCCTGAATAGGTCTGAGGAGCAGAGTAAAGAACAAGAGCATAAAAATGCAGAAGTTTTTGTAAAGCCAAACCCAAGAGGATGTTCCAACAGGAGACAACAACAATAAAATCAAGGAGGGATAAATACATCGAAGAAGAATATTGGGATTCTTTTGGAGAAAAATCTTGAGGATAATAGTAATGGAGAAGATAAAATCGAGAATTAGGAGGAGGACACCAAGGAAGGAATGATGGAAGTCCCCATAGACCTTGTTAAAAAATATGGAAATACCATATCTAGGTAAATACTTTGAAGGGGATTTTGAAATGGCCCCAAGTAAAGTGGAAATAGAGGACCCAAATCTTCAGGATATAGTGGAAAGGGAAGGGATAGAATTACAAAATATGGTGGAACAATGGAGAAAAAAGGGATTGGAGGCCATCCCAACAGAACAAATGGACCAAATCCAATACTTCTACATGATGTGGGAGGAAGAAAAGCTTCAAGGGTAGAAACAATCACATGAATAAATTGGGGAGATGGGCCTCAAGGCTTCAGAATCTCAGACCTTCTCAGTACCAAAGAAAACATGAATGAAACAAGGAAGGAAGTTGAACAACGTAGCCCTTTAATAATTTGGAGAAATGTTGATTAACTCAGGTAAGATGAGAGATCTAAGATTGCCACCTTACCTCCGTAGTTAAAAATGAAAGTTGTAACTTGAAATGCAAGAGGCCTCAATAACCTACGAAAACAAATATTGTTAAAGAAAAAGATAAAAATGGAAAAACCAGATTGTGTTCCTATAAGAAAAGAAATTCTCAATAGAGAAGATTAAGGAAGTTGTTGGGCAGTGGATCCCCCGACAGAATGTTTTTGGGGCTTAAAACCCGAGTTTTGGTCAATGTAATGTAAAGACTCTACGAAGTACAGATGCAGAGCGCAGAAGTCTAGGATGAGTCATAGGGTTGTCCGCCCTAAGAATTGTAAAATAATGTAAAGTTGTGTTGGCCTACCCATGGTCCGCGGACCATGGCATTGTGTAAATAGAGTGAAGCTCTAAGTGTAAAGATAGTATTTTGGAGCAAGCAGTAATAGATAGATGCGAAGGCATGGTTAGAGGAAGAAGCGGATCTGAAGTTTATAGGGTCGTAGTAGTAGAAAAAGGCTTTGCAGCTGAGTGCGCAAAGGCCTAGTAGAGTCCGCAGCTGAGTGCGCTGACCCCTACATTTGAGTGTGCAAGGTGGATTCGGGTCTGTAATTGAACTGAACTTGAAAAGGATTATTAATAAAGATAAGTTTGATTCAGAATATTGTGCATCTATGGTTCTGTTTATCTCTATGCATTTATATTGTTTTTTATTACACACACTTACTTGAAAGTTGAATAAGTAATAAGAACATTGGGCCCACACAAACTAAGTCAAAGCACTAATATAATAACGCAGTAAGGATCGAAATAAGGATAGTATTGTATGCGTGCCCCTTACAGAGGTACGTACAGGTTGCTGCACAGAGCAGCGCAAGCGCACAGGTTCAGACCGTGACCCTCCAGAACCTTCATCAGGACATCCCTAGGGTGCGGAAACCTAGGTCCAACACCCTCTCATACTAATTTAGGTGAGAGCTCAGTCCGCGCTCTGCGGATTTTTGTCGAAAGGGCCAGTAGTACAGGGATTTGCTTGGCTAAATCACTTCTGAACCTGGGTCAAGCCCCACGTAGCCAACATAAGTGGATAGGAAATTAGGAAGGGGGTTTACATACTTAGAGGTGGAAGCCCAAAGTGATGCAAGAGGACTGGTTTCCTGGTGGAACCCAAAAGTTATGAATATAGTAGATGCAGGAGCCACTAAATTTTTCCTATATATGGAGATGAAGATAAGAGGAGTCCCTGGTTCGATTATGTTCACAAATGTTTACAATCAGTAGAGGATAAATAAAAAATTAAGTTTCATCCAAGCCCTAAAGGATCTCGGAGAAATAAAATGTCATCTCCACTGGATTATAGGGGAATAGTTTAATTTGATCACTTCTCTGGAAGAAAACAAACGCAGGCATAGGCGAATTGACATAGATTATGAGACCTTTAAACAATTCATTGAAGAAGAAAATATAATAGATATGGAGACATGTAATGGAATCTTTACCTAGAGCAACAAGCGAGGAGGGGAGCAACAAGTTGCATCTAGGTTGGATAGATTCCTAATATCAAAGGATTTGTTGATGCAAGGGATGAATATAAAGGATAATATTCTCCCTTGTGGGGGATCAAATCATTGGTCGATGGTGTTAACGATTTCAATGTTGGGTCCACCTAAAAATAGGTTATTCATGTTTGAGGCTTTTTGGATAAATCACCCCTCAGTTATGAATAATATCAAAAAATGGTGAGAACATCTGCTCCCAATCCAAGACTCTAAGATGTTTAAACTACAGGCCAAGTTGAGATATATTAAATCCCAGCTAACGCAGTGGAAAAAAATAGAGTTCGGTAATATATTCTAGGCAAAAAATATTTGGCACTTAAGATGGAGGTGATACAAAAATTGTTGATAGAAGAATGGTATACTAAGGAGAGGAAGAGAGAGGAAGCATAACTTCTAAAGCAATGGGAGGAAAGATTCCTTCAAGAAGGAAATTTATGGAAACAAAAGTCAAGAGTCCTGTGGCTCCAAAAAGGTGAAAAAAATACTAAATTCTTTCATGGATCTGCAATAGAAAATCGAAACTCTAATAGAATTTTCATAATTAAGGATACAACTAAGTAGTCTTACGAGGCACATAGAGACATTGAGCAGGTATTGGTTCAACATTTTCAGAAGATTGCGAAGGATCCCCTACTTGATACACCAAACGTCATTCAGAAGATAGTGAAGCATATCCCAAGAGTGATAACAAATGAGCATAATAAAAATATAAATAAACCCATCTCCATGGAAGAAGTTTCCCAGGTAGCGTAATGGTAAGGTTCTAGGCCGAGATGGCTTTACCATAGATTTATTCAAATCATGTTGGGAAATAGTTAAGACATATGTGTTTGAGGTGGTGGTTGACTCCCAAGACTCAGATACAATCCTTAAAGATCTAAACGCTACGTTTATTACTCTTATTCTGAAAGAGTGAAAGGTAAGCACTCCTAAAAAGTTTCACCCGATAGCTCTTTGTAATGTGCTATACGAGATTATATCAAAAGTGGTAGCCAACCAGATCAAAATAGTGCTTCCTATTTTGATCTCAACAAAACAATCAAGCTTTGTGGAGGGTAGGAAAATTTTGGATAATGTATCCATGCCCATGATATTTCTCATTCTCTAAAGAGTTTGGGGAAGGCATGAATGATAATTTAG
Source organism: Pinus taeda (assembly GCA_000404065.3). Taxonomy (NCBI): domain Eukaryota; kingdom Viridiplantae; phylum Streptophyta; class Pinopsida; order Pinales; family Pinaceae; genus Pinus; species Pinus taeda. The sequence goes on along the minus strand of APFE030426225.1, from coordinate 202,591 downwards.
CTTGAACTTTCGAAGGCATATGATAAAATCATTTAGGAATACAAGGAGGTAGTTTTAATAGCCTTTGGTTTTGATAATAGATGGATCAACTGGGTAATGGCCTTGGTCACCTCTCCCAACTTTTTTATTTTGCTAAATGGGGCCTTTGCAAAACCATTTTTCCCTTCCCAGGATATAGCCAAGGTGACCTTATGTCACCTTTCTTGTTTTTCATAATGATGGAAGGACTAGGTAGAGAAATTTCAGCTACTACCAAGGATGGGGACATTAGAGGCCTCCAACTATATGAAAGATGTTTGACTACCACGCACCAATAGTTTATAGATGATACCATGCTACATGGTATCCCTACAATAAAGGAAGCTTGATCATTCTAGTATATCCTAGATACTTTTGTTGTATGGAAATAAAATACTCCAAATCTACGATTTTCTTCTTTAACACGCATATTTTCATACAAATAAATTTGACTGCTATCCTAGGCTTTCAAAGGAAAAGTCTTCCTTCCAAATATCTAGGTATTCCTCTAATTATTCAAGCTTGGAAGAAATCAAATTGGGAGAACATTGTTTTGACCTTGGAGGATAGGGTCAAACGATGGACTTTTAGAGAATTGAACCTTGCAAGTAGACTAGTCCTTACTAAATCCATTCTCCAAGAAATTATAGGGCATATGTTATTAATACTTCTAGCTTCCAAGGGGGTTTTGCAAAAAAATAGAGAAATTCAAAAAAAAAAATTATGGACAGGATCTACGAATAAAAGAAAATGGGCATTGGTAACCTGGAATATGATGTGTAAACCAAAAGGTTTGGGTGGCCTGGGCTTACAAGATCTAGAGATTGCCAATAGAGTGAGTGGAGCTAAAATTTGGTGGCACTGGCTGAAGGGAGGGTCGTCGCCATGGGCCTAGATCTAGAGAGAAAAATATGCCCCCAACTGGCCTAGACAAGACCTTGTCCATATTTCAGGGTCAATTTGAGGTTCAGTGATATGGAATTTTCTTGGGGTAATAGAGAGATAATACAAAAGCATTATTTTTGGGAGATAAAAAATGGAAGGTTAAATTTGTTTTGGGAAGACACTTGGAAAAAACAATCCATTTTAAGAAAGGAAGTGTGGCACCCAATTCAATTACTTACTGAGAAGTAGGGTTGCAGGTAAGTGGATCAATTCTGGGAACAAGGGATGGTGTGCGATAAATGGTGAAGGTGGAACCTTAGCATCTTTCAAGAGTCTATCCAAAATGAACAAGTGGTCCAAGGAATAGTAGAGGAATTAAGAGAAGAATAATTTGTAATCATGACCAAGATCAATTGAGATGGGGGGAAAAAGGTGGATAATTTAATCTCAAAGACGTAAGAGTTTATATTGAAGGGTCCCAAGGTGAGGCAACTGATTCAATATGGAAGAAACTATGGTCATCGCCCCAATGGCCAAAAATAAAAACCTTCTTGTGGTTGGTGTTGCATAAGAAAGTTATTACATGGGAAAATATGGTGAAGAGAGGTTTTATTGGAGCCTCATGGTATTGTCTATGTGAAACAAAAGAGGAAAAATTGAATCATCTTTTAAACACCTATAGCTATAATTTTTTCATATGGGATTTGATGACTTACATCTTCAAGAAAATAGATAGAATTAGGGACAATATACAAGAGACTATTAGGAAATGGAGAGGGAATTACACTAAGAATGAAGTGGTAAACCTCACTTGGTGCCTGGTTCCTGGTTTTATCCTCTGGTCAATATGGAAGGAATAAAACCGATGAATATTCCAGAATAAGAATCTCCCTGCAGAATGCCTAGTGGAGTTAATTCGACATCAACTAAAGGAAATGATAATTAGTAAGGGAGCCAAAGTATATAATGAGCAGTCATATCCATATGAGGCAAGAGTCTTAAAACTATTAGAAATGGATACCTCTAGTACACAGGTGTCTTGTGTTGAAGAATGTAACTAGGTTCGGTCTTCATATTTGTATTTGAGTCATTATGAAATGTATTTATCAAAGAATGAAAAATATTTTTTATTATTATTATGACAATGACTTACTAAAGCATGAGTTTCATGCTTGGGTCATCATTTTATAGGTCAAAATCTCCATTTATTACTTCTAGGTTTTAAATTGAGTCATTAGAGTCTTTATCCATTTAATAAGACACTTCTTGGGCTTTTGAATCATGTAATTTTATTATTATTATTGAGTCAATTATGTAATTTTTCACCTCCACGTCAAGTCGACCCTTGCCTGATGAAGTCAGCCTACATGAGGATAATTTGACCCACATAAGAGGCTACATACAAGTACAATTCTATCCATTTTCTCATAAACGCAACAATTTTGATACACAAGAAGGAAGTGCAAAAAAGTGCGAAGTTCGAAGAAAGGAAGGAGAATTGCATAAGAAGAACAAGTCAAAGTTTTGGGCCATCTCCCCCTCTCTCTTTTTCATGCGAAGTTACTGGGGTTGAAGATCTACTGTTGGGTAGGTTGAAGTTCTGAAGTTGTTGGGGTCAAATATCTGTTGCTGCATAGGCTGAAGTTTTTTCGCTGGATAGGTCGAATTTCTATTGTTGTATGGTCGAAGATCTAGATTGGAGTTGCTGGAAGGAAGGGCTGACTTGGTGATTGGAGGAACTTTGTGTCTACTAGGTCGAAAAGTCTTGGATTATCTCGTCTTGTCTTGAGAAAACTACTGAAGGAATAAGTTTGACTGGTTTTTCCCCTAGATAGGGGTTTTGCCCTGATTAAGTGCCTACATCTTGTGTCTCTTGTTCTTTTGATCTTCATACACACATAATTTGGTAATTGCTTGATGAAAGATAATATAATAAAGAAGTAAAGAAGCCAACATGATTTCTCAACATGCTATTAGAGCTAAGGTCAAGGAATATTGGAGATCACTCTGTTGGATTGAAAGGAAAATTTACTCCCTCTATGATAGGATACTTGGAAATGGGATTCAATATTGAAGGACGCTGGATCAAAAGAATCATCTACAACTTATTCAATAAGGTCAAAATAAAATGGTTCTTGGCTGCACTCACAGGTTCGCTCAATGATGACAATGCATGTATTATTGATAGTGGAGATTCAAGACACATGACAAGAGAAAACAAACAACTTCAAACACTATCAAAGGAATCATCTTCCCATGTAGTGGAGTTGGGAGACAACAATAGCTATGCAGTGAAGGGCCTAGTATCAACTTCATTGAAGCTGGAAAATGGAGCAAAGTTGCATCTCAACAATATACTCTATGTTCCGGGTTTGAAAAAGAACTTACTTTCAATTTCTTGCTTAGAAGATAAACGATATAGAATTGCTTTTATAGATGGAAATATTCTGGTTTGGTGTAAATATTCAAGCATCGATAAATCTAGCATTATTGGAATACATGAAGGAAGTCTATATAGAGTCATAACACCATCTCCTTAAGCCCTAGTTCACATGGAAATCAATATGATTAAGCTATGGCATAGAAGATATGGACATTTACATTATAAAGTTATTCCCTCTCTCAATCAATTGGTAAACGGCATCCCCAATATCAAAGAAGATTGTGAAGCAATATGCAAGGGATGTAATTTAGGAAAGAATACAAGGAAACCCTTTACAAGCAATGAAACAAGGTCTAAAGAAATGTTGGACCTTATTCATTCATATGTATGTGGGCTTATGTCTAACAATCATTTGGAGGTTATATTTCTTATGTAACCTTCATTAATGATCACTCTAGAAATAAATGGCTCTATATACTCAAATCAAAGGATGAAATATTTGAAAAGTTCAAGGAATTTGAGATCTGATAATGGTGGGGAATACACCTCAAAATAAATAATTTCATATTGCAAAGAAGTGGGAATTAAGAGGGAGCATATTGTTCCCTACAATCCCTATTAGAATGGAGTTGCAGCTCGGTGAGCGATTTTCCCAAATTTCATACATAAGGGACTGTCGCGCTGGCTCATTGCCTTCCGGGCGAGGGTGTTTGCGCTGGTTTCAATTTCAACTAGCCGAGACTTCTCTCTTTTCCCTTTCTCAAGGCAAAGAATGAGTCCTCTTGTAATGCTTTGCATATGCTATGTAGCTACCTATTTCTATTAATAGATGGTTCAATTTTTCCTGTGGAAAAAAAAAAAAAAAAAAAATAGAATGGAGTTGCAGAAAGGAAAAATAGAACACTTGCAGAATGTATACGAACATTGGTTTTTGATCAAGATATACCAAAATTTCTATGGGGAGAAGCAGTAATGGTCGCAATATATATATATATATATATATAGAGAGAGAGAGAGAGAATTCCTCATAGAATCCTCGATAATATGACACCTAGAGAACCATTTATAGGAAATAAGCCATGTGTGGACCATCTCCGAATATTTGGATGTCCCACATATATCCATGTTCCAAAGTACAAACGAAAGAAGCTAGATTATTCAAGCATTATAGGGATCTTCATTGGCTATTATCTTTCTTCAAAGGAACATAGAATCTACATCAAGAAGGAAGACAAACTTAAGTAAGCAGGGATGTTATATTTGATGAAAATCGTGCCTACAAAGGATCCAAAGATATTCCTATTGATTTTTATGACTAAGACATACTACTATTCAAAGAAGAAGAGCACCACAACAATCCTACTATAAATCAAGAAAAAGAAGAAGAAGAAGGACAAAGTGAGCCTATTCAACCTGTGATCATACTCGACATAAGGAAGAGGCCAAATTAGTTAAAAGATACTCTTGAAGATGCCAAAGGACATGAAGCTACAAAAGGAACTTTTAGAGAAAGAAAAAGACCAAAAATATATTCTAGATATGTTGCATACATGACAAAACTAATAGAAGCTTAACCAACTACATTTGAAGAATTTGCTCATCAATAAGTATGGAAAAAGGCTATGCAGGAAGAATATCAATCCATCATGAAGAATGGGGTTTGGGAAATCGTTCCTAGACCAAGTGACAAATCAGTTGTCACTTCTAAATGGATCTACAAGATCAAGCACGTTGTTGATGGAAGCAAAGACAAGTATAAAGCTAGATTCGTTGCAAGGGGTTTCTCTCAAAAGGAAGGCATAAACTATGGAGAAAAATTTGAACCTACCGCAAGATACACTACTATAAGATCTTTGGTTTTGTTGGCTGCAACAATGGGATGGAATATCCATCAAATGGATGTAAAAACAACATTTCTGAATGGAACCATCGATGAAGAAGTATACATTGAAAAAACTTAAGGATTTAAAGTAAATAGAAAATACACTCATGTTTGTAGACTCAAGAAGGCCCTATATGGTTTGAAGCAATCTCCTAGGTCATGGTATGCAAGAATGGATGCGTACCTTCTAAGAATCGGGTTTGTAAAAAGTACTGTTGATCCAAATCTCTATGTCAAAGTTGTGGATGATGAGCCAGTCATTATCCCCCTACATGTGGATGATCTATTTATTACAGGTGTAGAGCAAAGGATACAATAATGCAAGAAGATGTTGGAAACCGAGATTAAGATGAACGATCTGGGACTAATGCATTATTACATAGGTCTGGAAGTATGGAAGAAACATGGGGAGATATATCTAGGGCAAGGAAAGTATATAATTAAGTTGTTAAAGAAATTTGGTATGCATACTCCCATGATCACCAATCTCAAGAAGTTGAGAAGCTCTGAATGAAGTATCGTATATCCTACCACCTATCGTAAGTTGGTGGGTTCTCTTATGTATCTGCTAAATACTAGACTGGATATGTGTTTTGTTGTGAACATTCTTAGCCAATTTCAGCTGGAGCCTTCTCATGATCATTGGATAGCTTCCAAGAATAGATTAAGATATCTACATGGCATGATATATCACTGCCTAAAGTACGACAAGCAGGAAGTCAAGTTGACAGGTTTTACAGATTTTGATTGGGGTGGAAATGAGACTGATGGAAAAAGCACTACCAGTGGATGTTTTAGTTTGGGATATGTTATGATCTCATGGATGAGTAGAAAGCAAGATCCTGTTGCTTTGAGTAGTGCTAAAGATGAGTATGTGGCTGCATGTGAAGTAGGAAAGGAGGCTGTATGGTTGAGGAAACTTCTGCCAAATCTGTTTGGGAAGCCTCTAAGTCCTATTGTGATAAATTGTGATAATCAAAGCAACATTAAGATGTTTTAATATCCCATGTTCCATACAAGGATGAATCATATCAACAATAAGTACCACTACATTAGAAGCTTGGTACAAGATTGGATTGTGAAGCTACAGTATGGCCTGACCGTCGAACAAGTAGCTGATGTGTTAGCAAAGTCTCTTCCTAATAAAAATTTTGAATATCTTAGAAGCATGCTTGGTTTGGTTGATATTGCTAATCTCATTGATGACAAATGTTTGGAAGATATTTGATGAGGCATCTTGTGTAATACAAAATGCTTGGGAGGACATTTGGTTGGCCTATGTGTTGATGTCTAGTTCCCGAAGTAGGGAGGGTGCCATTGGTCATAGAGCTCTGACCATGAATTATGCACCTAGTTCCCTGGGTTGATGGTTACAAAGTAAGCTTGATGGTACCTAGAGAGGCTAAAAGCTTGACTCCATCTTAGTCCTATCTGGTTGCCCTAGTTAGGAATCTAGTATGTGGCATCGCGTGTGCCTAAAATCTTTGTAGTTATTGTTTTTTGAGATATTCCTTGTACTTGTATATATATGTGTAAGTAATGAATGCCTCCCTAGTTAAGAGGGAGCGTTGAAGAATGTAACTAGGTTTGATATTCATATTTGTATTTGAGTCATTATGAATGTATTTATCAAAGAATGAAAAAGAATTTTTTTATTATTATTACAATGACTTATTAAAGCATGGGTTTCATGCTTTGGTCATCATTTTATAGGTCAAAGTCCCCATTTAGGACTTCTAGGTTTTATATTGAGCCATTAGAGTCATTGTCCATTTAATAAGACCCTTCTTGGGCTTTTGAATCGTGTAAAAAGCATTCATTATTGATTCAAATATGTCATTTGTCATCTGCACACCAAGTCAGCCCTTGCCTGATGAAGTCGGCCTACATGAGGACAATTCGACCCACAAAAGAGGTTATATATACAAATGCAATTCGGTCCATTTTCTCATAAACTCAACAAGTTCGATACACAAGAAGGAAGTGCATAAAAGTGTGAAGTTCAAAGAAAGGAAGGAGAATTGTAGAAGAAGAAGAAGTCGAAATTTTGGGCCATCTCTCTCTCTTTCATGCGAAGTTACTGGGGTCGAAGATCTGCTGTTGGATAGGTCAAAGTTCTGAAGTTGATGGGGTTGAAGTTTTTCTATTGCATACGTCGAAGTTTTGTTGTTGGGTAGGTCGAATTTCTACTGCTGCAAGGTCGAAGATCTAGATCAAAGTTGCTGGAAGGAAGGGATGACTTGGTGATTGGAGGAACTCTGTGTCTAGGTACAAGAGTCTTGGATTATCTCATCTTATCTTGAGAAAACTATTGAAGGAAGAAGTTTGACTAGTTTTTCCCCTAGATAGGGGTTTTTCCCTGGCTAAGTGCTTACATCTTGTGTCTCTTGTTCTTGTGATCTTCATACATGCATAATTTGGTAATTGATTGATGAAAGATAATATAATAAAGAAGTAAAATAAGCCAACATAATTCACAAGTAATTATCAAGAAAGATAAATCAAACCCTAATACTACTAGCATTGATTTCTCAAAATCCCGAGCCATCTCGAATCCATTTAGGCTCAGTGATTTGGATTCCCCCCCCCCGCACCCCAAGGTTTCTTCAAGTTAAATTTTGAAGGGGCATCTAAAGGAAACCCCGGTAGCGTAGGGGCAAGAGGAGTTATACGAGACTCGATAAGGAAAATTTTCAGGGAATATTTTATAAATTTGGGACATGCCTCTAATAATGCAATTGATTTCCATGCCCTGGAACAAGGGCTCGAAATTTTGGCTCGAGAAAGAATTGTCAATGTTACCATGGAGGGAGACTTGATGATAGCCATCTAAGCAACAAGGAGGATACAATGTGGCTCACAAGTAAGGAAGGTTATGAGAAACTGGCGCCTAGAACAACTAATCCAAAGCATACAACATCACCTGGTGACTCTGATAATGATGGAATTCAGCTTGGTTCGGAGGTCAGCAAACGCAGTGGAAGACATGCTAGCCAATGTAGGGGTAGCCACCTCACAAACACTCACTGACGTGGCATGGAAAAAATTCCAGGAGGGCTAGCTCAAGGAAGAATGTCAGAACTTGGTGGAAAAATACATCTCCATGGAAAACGATAGTGAGTACAGTGCAGAGGTAGGCCAAGGATTGGGAAAAGCTCCACCTACCCACACGATTTATTAATCCTAGATCATGGGAGCGAGAGGAATAATAAAACGAGGCAGAAGAATGGACACGTGGGAAAGTTGCATGGACAAGGTAGTGACCAAAGGAGATGAAGTTATGAACAACTCCATCAAGGTGCGTCATTCACACTAGTTCATAGATGATAAGGAGGTGATTGAGAGGTGGGTAGGTACGATAATAGCAGAGGATAGGTATGCAAGGCGACAAAGGGTGATAATGAGTTTGTACAATTCGTTGAGCTTGGCAAATGACAAGGAGGTATGGAGCAGGCTCACACATAATGAAAATATTATTGCCAACAGATCATAGGGTGTGAAGATGGCAATGGAAAGTACCAAAAATCTGGTAAGAAAGATCAATCCAACAGATTAGGCTTTAAATTCTTGGTTTGGAGCTTTCTTTTATGATATGTGCTTGGAAATTAAGCAGTGGTGGATTAATAGAGCATTCATAAGAGCAGTTCCTGATTTGGAGAGGGTATATAAGTTGACGATGGGAAGAGTTAGGTATTCAGTGGGTAGGCCGAGGAGGAGACCCAAATCAGAGGCACAAGGAGTAGGTTGTAGCATGCAAACTTGCGTGGAAATGGCTATGAGGGTAGTAGCATAAGCATTTCATACTACAATCCTGCAGAAGGGTAAAGAAGTGGTGGAGGTTGGGGAGAACGAAGTTTGTCAGCAAAGGGGAGCTATTCCGGATAAACAAATAGAAGAGGAATTCGATTAGATAATTGACACAGTGGAAACCGAAACCCACGCGACCCTCTACCATAAAATCTTGGAAACGACATGGCATATGAAGACTTGGTAGGAAAGTTGCAAGGGGAAGGAGTGGAGGAAAGGCCCAAAGGTAAAATTGATACCTTAAGATAAGTGAGGGCTATCACTCAAGGACTGGGAGGGATTGAATCGATCCTGAGCACTATGATGAACATCGATAAGTTGCAAGACAATAGCGTAAGTGACCTGAACATAATGTTTACTATTTATTTGAAGTACATTCATAATATAGACATTACTTTGGGGGATGAGAAAGGTGAACCAGGCCACCTTCAAATGTTTAAGGCTTGAGAGGTCAACGATTCTAGTGACCCTTTGGTGGCGTCTCTCTTCAACTGATCTCATGCTAATATCCAAAGTCAAAGTGATTGAGTTCTATTGTAAATGTACTATCTCTCTCACTTTCTCTGCTGAACTTTGAAGAACATAAAAGAAGAATTGATCAAGGGTTTCGCTACATTGGGGTTTGTCCCTGGCTAGTGCCACATCTTATGTCCTCTTGTCTTGGCTTGTCTTCTGCGATTTATATTTATGTTCTATCTGTAGTTTACTTTATCCTGATGTGATTGCTAATGTGGAAAAGAAATTGAAATAAATTGCTCTAACATAGAACATACCTAAAATTAACATGGTATTAGAGCAGAGGTGAAGACAATGCCCAAGCAAGAGTGAAAGAGCAATCACCAAAGACAATAGGGACAAGACAAAAGGGTCAATGGGTTCCACATCTCTCTTCTAAGTTCACAAAGGGTGAAGTCAAAGCAAAACATATTATCAGAATGGCGTAGTGGAAGTTTCTGATGGCCCATCTAAAGATCACTTCATTGGGAAGTTCGGATCTAAGGGTGGAAGGAAAGGTGGATGCCTTGGTTGCAATAAGTTCGGCCATTATGTGAAGGAGTGTCTGAAGGTAATGCAGGTCATCAAGGAAATGGTCGACTCTTCAAAGAAAGTAAGGAACCCCAAATCACTTTTATGTACCTGATCGCAAGAAGAACCTGGTGTCCATCTCGGAAATGGAAGTCAAAGGTTTCAGGGCGGCACTCATCAATGGAAAGGTACGTGTTTGGAAATAGAATTTTCAAAGATGTTTTTGAGTTTAGGGTTGTATCGAATTGCAGCAAGTCCACTGGGGACCATGTCCATTGTCACGTAGCACCGAAGGTCTGTGAGTCAGATGGTGATAGGGATGCCTGAATTCAAAAGGAGCATGAAAGTACATGTCTGAGATGTACTAAAGGAAAATCTTACAAGGGGACCATTCCCCTCATGTAGCAGGTCCACCGGTCTGGAACAACCCAAGGGGTCTGAGATTGATAATCAATAATCTTGCATATGCAGGTGGAAGAAAGCCCTCTATGGCTTGAAGCAAAACACCCCGGGCATAGTATGAGAGGATCGATAGCTGTTTGATAAAGTTGAGATTCACTAGGAGTGAAACAGATCCAAACCATCCGAAGGTTGTGGATGATAGACCTCTCATACCAGCACCTTATGAGGACGACCTACTTCTAACAGGTGCAAAGCCTCTCATTTGCAGAAGTAAGAGGGAGTTGGATTCCAAAGGTGGAATGGTGAACTGCAAGCCTGTGACTACCTCGAGGATCTTAAATTTCAAAAGTTATATGGTAGTGATGTCAGACCAGATTTGGGAAATGCCTCTGAATCTCATAAACTCATTCGCATTGATGTTCTTGGTGAACTTCCGTCCGGACATATGTTTTGCAGTTAACATGGTGAGCTCATATTTGGTTGAACCTCACTGGATTGGTGCCAAGAATCTTCTGAGATGTCTTCGGGGCACAATCTCATGGATTGAGATACACTACCGGAAATATGAAACTGCATGATTAATCGAATGTTGATTGGGTAGGCAGTGTGGAGGATCACTAGAGCACTTCTTAGTGTTGTTTCTCTTTGGATTCTGCTTCAATATCATGGATGAGCAGGAAGCAGAAGTCGGTTGTTATAAGCATCGCTGAGACCGGATACATATCTACGAGCATGATCTCGTATGAAGCTGCTTGGTTGGGGAAGCTCTTCAAGTGAGTTGTTTGTACCACTATGATTCTTTGTGACAACTAGAGGTGGGATTTGATTATTGAGGAATCCCGTATTCAATGATTGCTCCAGCAGATAGACATCAAATACTACCTTATCTGGGATATGGTAAGTCTATGAGCAAGGAAGCTCCATCGCTATGAGATGATGTACAAGTTGCTACACTTTGTCTAAGCCCCGGGGGAAAAGATCAAATCTGTGATTTTCCCGAACGACTTGGAGTCGTCAAGAGACCCTTGTACAAGGGTCCTGCATGTTGTATACATTGAGCTCTGGGAGCTCTGGGAGCTTGTGGTTCTTACTGGAGCAACATACGACCACAGGGTGACTCACCCTCCCCTGGTGGTGCACACTGGGATAGGATGATTTTCTCTTCTGTGGACAGGCTGATTCGCTCTCCTGTGGACGAGATGATTCGCTCTCTTGTGGGACAAGATGATTCACTCTCTTATGAGACAAGATGATTCACTCTCCTGTGGACAGGATGATTCGCTCTCTTGTGAACAAGATGATTTGCTCTCTTGTGGGACAAGATGATTCACTCTCCTGTGGGACAAGATGATTCGCTCTCCTATGTAGCAGGATGATTAATTCTCCTGTGAGGTCTGGATGATGTGTTCTCCATGGCAATTGTGTAGCAGGATGATTAATTCTCCTGTGAGGTCTGGATGATGTGTTCTCCATGACGATTGTGTAGTAGGATGATTAGTTCTCTTGTGAGGTTTGGATGATGTCTTCTCCATGACGATTGTGTAGCAAGATGATTAGTTCTCCTGTGAGGCATGGATGATGTGTTCTCCATGGTGATTGTGTAGCAGGATGATTAGTTGTCCTGTGAGGCCTGGATGATGTGCTCTCCATGGCGATTGTGTAGCAGGATGATTAGTTCTCCTGTGAGGCCTGGATGATGTGTTCTCCATGGCGATTGTGTAGCAGGATGATTAGTTCTCCTGTGAGGCCTGGATGATGTGTTCTCCATGGCGATTGTGTAGCAGGATGATTAGTTCTCCTGTGAGGACAAGATTGATTAAGTTCTCCTGTCGAGGCATCATACCCATGCAGTCTAGGACTCATGGGAAGTACCTCTCATCTAATCAATGAGCAAGGAAATGAGGATAGGGACCATAGTAGTATCGATGGACGCATCGCTGTATCTACCGTACTCCCTATGCTAGGATGACCTTCATTGATCTGGGATCAATGATACTGGTCTAGGACCAATGGTAGGAGTTGTACCCACTATGACACTGACTTCGGGTCAGTTGAGGACTGGTCTGGGACCAGTGGTACATACCTTGAGACTAACTTCGAGTCAGTAGAGTACTGGTCTGGGACTAGTGGTAGGAGTTGTACCTACTATGACACTGACTTCGGGTCGGTTGAGGATTGGTCTGGGACCAGTGGTACACACTCTGAGACTGACTTCGGGTCAGTGGAGAATGGTATGACACATTCTCGATCAATTCTTCTTCTTCATGGTTCAGGAGAGCTAAGTTGAGCAGAGCTAAGTAGAGCAGAGCTAAGCAGTGTTGAGCAGAGCAAAGCAGAGCCAGCAGAACTAAGCAGAGCATAGCAGAGCCACCAGAGCCAGCAGAGTTGAGCAGAGCCAGCAAAGTTGAGCAAAGCTAAGCAAAGCACTGATAACATAGATAATATAGTTGGACATATGGATCAGCGGATGGAGTTCTCCCTAGTTGAGAGGGAGTGTTAAAATTAGCAACTAGGGCCAAACTCCGTGTGGGTCATATTATTTATGGAAGTTAATATTTTTATTGGATCCCTCTCATTAAGAGGTGTAGGATTGATCTAAAGATCATCTGATTCCGATAAGTATTTATGAATTTATTTATGTTATGGACAAATTGTTAAGTCCACTAGCAACTTATGTAGGCTCAGAAGCCCAACACTCATGTCTATTAAACCTCTATGTTTTACTATAAATAGAAGAGGACTTCAAGTCATTTCCACAGACATTTGGATCTCTTCTTCTCTCTACTTGTCTTTGGGTTTTAGTAGGAGGAGAGATCCTAAGGAAAAGCCGAAAAAGCTGGAAAAGCTGGAACTATCGAAAAATACAGAAAAACTGGAAAAGACGGAACTGCTGGAAAATCTGAAATAGCCGGAAAAGCCGGAAAAGCTGGAACTGCCGGAAAAGCCGAAATTGCCGAAAAATCCAGAAAAGCAGAAACTGCCAGAAAATTCAAAACTGCAAGAAAAGCCAGAACTGTCGGAAAAGCCGGAAAAGCCGAAAATACCGGAAAATCCAGAAAAGCCGGAAATGTCGGAAAAGCCGAAACTACCGAAACAACTAGAGCATTTGTCTCCAAAGGAAGGCAGCATGATGTATGAGATCAAGGGCAGCATAATAAGCAGCATGATGATATGAGCATGGGCAGCATAACGATGCATGATGATATGAGCATGGGTAGCGTAATGATGAATGAGATCATGAGCATGGGCAGCATGATGATGAATAAGACCATGGAAGATGCAGCATGAAGATGAGAGCAGCTCAGTCATTAATGTTCAACACATGTGACAGTACAGCAAGGTGTCACACGGTAATGTGCAGCGAATAGACGAGATGCAACACTATGATAGGTGAATGAGTCACCTTAGAGAATCAGTTGAAGCAATATGTCTTCAACTGATCTCATGCCGATATCAAAAGTCAAAGTGATTGACTTCTATTATAAATGTACTCTCTCTCACTTTCTCTGCTGAACTTTGAAGAAAATAAAAGAAGAGTTGATCAAGGGTTTTCCCACATTGGGGTTTGTCCCTGGCTAGCACCACATCTTGTGTCCTCTTGTCTTGGCTTGTCTTCTGTGATTTATATTTATGTTCTATCTGCAGTTTACTTTATGCTGATGTGATTGCTAATGTGGAAAAGAAATTGAAATAAATTGCTCTAACATAGAACATACCTAAAATTAACATAGTTTCTAGTGATGGAACCATAATTTGAATCTAAGGAACTTTATGGAGTGGGAGTAGGGGGATTTCATTTAATAACTCAGAGATGTCATTAAATGTGTATGCAATGAGATCAAGTAGGTTTCTTATGTGAGTTTATTCTTTAGTTCGATTATGACCCTTGGAACCATACTATGTATCAATAGCTCATTTGCACTTTTAAAGCCTTATTCAATGACTGTAACCTCATGGGAGGAAATGGAAAGCTTGGAACTCTTGGTTTGGGATAGAAAAAATATTTTCAATGGTTAGGAAAGGAAGAAAATTAGTTTTCTTTCAAAATTTAAATTTTACCTATGTATCATGAAAGTTAAATTATAGGCATAGTGACTATTGTTGAACTTGGGATATCCTTTTATTCACCAGTTGGTTGTGTGGTGAATTGATGTTAGGCTTATTCACAAAAAGTCCATGTTGTATACTAGATATGTTAGTAGAAATATAAGGAAAGTGATACATTGGTGGATACAACAAACAAATCCACTTCATTAACGTCCAGAGTGGTGGCCACGGTAGCTTTTATGAGAATCTAATATGAAATCATTTTCCTCTTCTTGTGTGTTGCCCTCACAATTCCTTTAATTTTCTTATTAAATGAAAACAAATCTAATCGATCCAATTCATTCCTTATTTGTTGATCCCTATCATGAAACAAGGATCATTTGAAGTAGGAATCTCTCTTTCCTTTCCAAGCCTTATCGATGATTCAATCATTGTGTTGTCGGTTGTTTTCATTTGCTAAGTTGTATGTACTATAGGTGACATAATCCTACCATCACCCTATCCTTCACTGTCTCACATGGGATTTTTAAAACTTTCACAATTTCTTTAGATGTCTACCCTTCTGAACCAATTATCTCACTTTGTCCTACTTCTATAGTTGTATCCTTTTATAGCCCCAAAAGTTTATATTCATTTCGTCTTGTCTATAATGTTATCTAGATCTTCTTCATTTGAATAAGGCCACCAAATGTTCAAATACAATCAATGGTTCAACACAATATTCATTGGATCATATCCATTTTAAACCATTAGAATCAAAATTTATAACCCTCCATCTTTCATGCTTCCATCTTTGCAAAGAGAAATTTTCAACCCAATTAGCCTATGATGATGGGGTAAGTGGGACGAAGTTTCCTCTATACAGAGGTTGATATCACATTAAAACCATAAATAACAATCTAGTATGCAACCTCCCTAATTGCCAATATCTCCAAAACGTGCTTTGGTAGAGTATTGGGACCTTTGTAACAATATAAATCTAGAAATATGTTGATCTATTACCTAAATATTAATCCCCAAGCTCCTCTAATATCTTGATTACTTCTACTATCGATATTGGGACTTTTCTTCAAAAAATCAACTCATATAAGGGAGCCACAAAAGACACATATCTACACATTTACACACACACACAAACACATATATAGGGGAACCAAGATAGTCTGTAAGTTTTGATGGTACACAGCACTAGTGGACAAGTTGAGTTTTGTGAGCATCCCATCCATGGAAAAGAATTTCTAGTACAGATGATCTCTAGAACATGGGATGACATGTAAAACTAAGGTTGTGTTCCTTCTGTAGGGAATTTAAATCTTGTTATCACATCTCTCAAAGTATAGGAAGAGATATCAACCCAATTGAAGACTATTTCATGTTTGAGTATGCTATGCAATAAAGAAACCCATGCTTCCTTAAAATAAGAAGCATCATTGTCTCCCAATAGCTTATTGACCAAGGAAAATACATTTCACTAGGCCTCCTTGACGTTAGATGTGGGTTATATTTGTGTCTGCAGCTTTGAATTGCTTTCCTTCACCTCACGATTCCAATATGATATCATGGTAGTTGTTAATGGTTACAAATTGTCTTACTCATGCAATGGTCATGTGGTGCTCCACCCTGAGAAACTTACAATGGGATTATGCACTGTTAGCCTCATAAGATGATATACACAAATCTACATCATTGATTTACCTATTTCATCTCTAAATTCATATTCTCAATTACTCATTTGACCATTTGTATATAGGGAAATACAACAAATTTGGCAATCACATCATGAAGTTGGAACCCTTTGTTATTCTTGTTTGTGATGGTATTATATACATTCTAGTCAATAATATTAGTGAAGGCAAGCTTCCTTATTTCCTCCTTGTACAATTGGAAAAGCTCCCCATACTAAGGAGCATTTGGAAACTCTTTGAAGCTACAAGTATATGAATATGTAGGATTTATAGCATCTTTTGGTTGAAGAATATTTGACAACCATTAGTTTTGATTTTGTTATCACCTGATGTGATAGGGTGAGGTGCAATAAGTGACTCATGTAAATTCCTCCGAAGGAGGTTAAATTCAATATCCTTAGGTATGCTCTCAATGTCTAGTAACAATTACATATTCAAAATCACAATCAATATGATGATTGAATTCTAAAATTACATGTCCTCCTAAAATGGTTTAAAATTTGAACTGCAAGTTATGGTAGAGAGGCCTAGAGAATTCAATTGGTACTTCCAAGAGTTTATTTGGGAACAAATTATAGTTTGAATTTGAGGGCATGTAAATAGAGCCCATCTTGACTTGTTACTATATCATTCTAAAAAATCACAAATATAATGAAAAGGAGGAAATACAAATTCTTAACACTCTTTGAAAAAATAACTTCACAAAATATATATATATATATATATATATATATAGAAACAACCACACCAAATGATTAGAAGCAACTTAATATACTACTTGATTGGAAAAAAAGATGGTTGAAGGAAATGGCTCTAACAACATCAACTATATCTGTAGTTCAAATTTTATACATAATTGGGTCCTCAATTAGCATTTCCAACACCACCACTAGGAAGTAACTATACATTGAATCTTCAAGAGTCTTCTAAAGTTCTCACTCAAAAGGGAAGCTAAGGGTAATTGTGCATAACTTTGAGAGTATGGTCTTTAAATACAGAAACTCATTTACCACATCAAATTAGAATTTTGGACGACTCGCAATAATTCGAAATGATCATTGGTGATGTCGAGAGTTTATTGGATTAAGCTTCCAACATCACGTAAGGCCTCATCACCAAGAAATCAGGTATCAAGCAATCTTTAAACAAACATAGTTTAAAACCACCAGCTTAGGCATCTTGTGTGCTAAATTTTAATGGCATATATTAAGTGCATTAACAAAATGGACAATAGGGCCTACCTCTATGATAGCGATATAGAGCTTTGGGTGAAAATCACATTGAGTCCTTTTTTATTGCATGACTCGTTTGATGTTCAGCAAGGGGACCCAAGCTTAGCTATTGTTTAGATCTCAAAATTTCAAAAAGGGCTCACAAGGCTAGCCGTTGGCATACTCTAATGAGGCAATTTGTTGTCCCTTTTCACTAAAATCTAGCAACATGATTCTTAGTGGGATCACAACGTTTTGTTGTTTGAATTACATTTTTGAATGAAAAATGGATTTGAAGCCCTATAAAAACCCTTTGTATATTTAGATTATGCATGCTCAACAACTTAGAACTACAATTTTCTCAATTTTTAGCTAGACTTCGAGCAAACTTAAAAATCTACCCAGACAAGGAGCAAAGAGTCACCTCATTAGAATATGCCCTAACTATTAGGTGATATTTAAACTTGAAAAAATAAACATGAAAAACTCTTGACAAAACTAGTATTCATAGGGCATCAGAACTCATAGGCATTAAAATTTCCAAATATTGGAACTATGAAAGGGTCCCATGCCCTGTCTTCCTAGTGGCATTAAAACTTCGGAAAGTGGACATGAAAATAGATTTGCAAAATCATATTTCAAGTGAATTAAAGTTCATCATTGAGGTTGCATTTCAAGGGTGAACATGGACTTGAAGTAAAGCACTACATCGCTTCGCTTTGGAACTTCTCTTCGAACCATTCAACAAGCTCAAAGAAAGAACCCAATGAACATGCCATTGGGCTCTACACAAATATCCAACCATAAGCTTCAAGAAAACTTCAGATGTGTGATTTCTTCAAAACCCAAAAGTGCCCAATGATCTAACAAAGTCTATAGGCATCACATAATATTTGAAAAGATGTTGTTCCTAAGAAACATATACCTTTAAGCACTAAGAAGCTTCCTTTAATGTTATAGAATCATCTTGAAGTGAATGACCCTAAACAATGCCTCCAATAAGAGTATGAAAGATAAATTCAATCACCATTCATCATGCAACATGAGGAGAATGAAAATCCAACATAACTACATTCAAAGGCAAATCCAATAGACCAACATTGCATCCTAATTCAGGGTTTCACTTAGCTCATAAAACGCATAGAAACTCATAAGCCCCAAAGCATCAAAATATCATCAAAATCATTAAGAAGTGGATCAACAAGAAGAACTTGATAACAAAACTTTACTATAAAAATAAGGGGGTCCCCAAGTTTATGGACTTTGGGCTAGTTGAAGCCTTAAAAAGAGAAGAATTAATATCTAGATCATATAACAATGTAAGCTTAGAACTTGCTACATTTTTGGGCACTAAACTTAGTGCGTGCACACACACACCAAATCTAGTAATAGTCTCAAATTAACTTTAACTCAACTAATTAACTGAAACACACTAATGTGCCTAACAAGAAACAAATTTTGCATAGTGGAACTAATAAAACCAATAATCAAATCATGCATAGTAACATAGTACACAAGTTTTATCCAAAGGACAGTTCTTCATTAAATTCTTCTGTGAACCTACTCAGGCTCCCTCACTGGGACAATGGCCCTCGAGGAAATTACATATACAACAATTACCCTAGATCTGATCTAGCAGATCAAGCCCTAGATTTGTCCTCAATCTGGTGGAATTGGATCTCCTCTATTGCTCCATGCTCTTTCCTCGGACCCAACACCTCTCACAACCCTGCAATATTACTCATGCAAATCTTCTTTGTTGTTTTGTGCACTTTCCATGAACCTGACACAACTGAGTATCTCACTGACAACAAACCTACAATATTACTCATGCATATCTCCTTTGTTACACTGTTTTCTTCCTCAGTACCGACACAACTAAGTATCTTACTCACATCAAACCTACAACATTACTTATGCAGATCTCCTTTGTTGCTATGTGCTCTTTCCTTGGACCTAACACAACTATCTCACTTACAACAAACCTGCAATATTACTCATGCAAATATCTTTTGTTGCAGTGTGCTCTTTCCTTAGACCCAAAACAACTAAGTATCTCATAACAAACCTAAAATACTACTCATACAAACCCCTCACTTGAGAGAATCTTGCTCTTAATGTCTTGTGCACTTGCATGTCTCTGTGCCCTGCATGACACTCTCGACCCTACTAGACTCTCTCAACCCTCTCCAAGCCCTCTTTCCAAACAACAAGAATGAATCATACACCCTTGTACTTATACTTTTCCAAAGGGTGCAACACCGTGGGTGATCAGAATACCGTGGGTCTATGGTTGCAAAGCCCCATCACTTAGCCCACTTGCCTCACATGTGAGAATACTCATGATGTTACTGAAAACATCAACACTCCCTCTTATCAAGGTTGTATTCTCCCAACGCCGCCTAAAATTGGCTTTGCCTTTGAACCTAGAACACATTTCCACCCTTGATCTGCTACCACAACTGCTCCATATGACACACAAGCAATTCATGTTGTATGATAGGAACCCTTCTTCAAAGACGTCCTACTCGTAGAAGCCTCCCACTCCTGGGCATCCTCCATGGCCATCTTATACAATGACTTCCTAAACCTGAAGGTTGTTTTCCTTTGAGCTTGTTGACTCCCTCCAAAGCTTGTTCACTCCCTCTAAAGATTAACTCCTTGCTAAGCATCCTCACTCCCTCTGACTCTAGATCACAAGCCTTCTTGGTCCTCAACGTCTCTTCTTGACCTTCACTCCAAGTTTCTCACTTGGATTTGCAATGGCTATCTCAACACTTTAACCATCTTGATCTTGCCTTCTCGACCCATACAAGCAGTTTTCCATACTTAGCCAACTCTCTCAGCATGATTCTTCAAAACATTGTTGCTACCTGCAACAATTCCTACAACTCCCTCTCAAAATTGTCACTCGTGCAAATCTTAGATCCAACTAACCTTCTCAAAGACCAAGCTTTGATACCGTGTTAGATTTTTGGACACTAGACTCGGTGCGCGCACACACACACAAGATTTGGTAGCAATCTCATAAACTTTAACCCATCTAAGTAACTGAAACAAACTAAGGTGCCTAACCATAAACAAATTTTGCACAACGGAACTTATGAAACCAACAATCAAATCATTCATAGTGACATATTGCACACAAGTTTTTCCCAATCAACAATTCTTCATTAAATTATTTTTAGAACCTACTCAGGCTCCCTTACTGGGATAATGGCCCTTGAGAAAATTACATATACAACAATTACCCCGGATCTAATCTAGCTTATCAAGTCCTAGATCTGTCCTTAATCTGGTTAATCTAGATCTCCTTTGTTGTTCTCTGCTCTTTCCTCAAACCCGACACAGTTGAGTATCTCACTCCTAACAACCTCGAAATATTGCTCATGCAGATCTCCTTTGTTGCTTCATGCTCTTTACTCTAACCCAACACAACTAAGTATCCCAGTCAACAAACTTGCAATATTCCTCATGTAGATCTCATTTGTTGCACCATGTTCTTTCCCTGGACCCGACACAACTAAGTATCTCACTCACAACAAACCTAGAATATTACTCATGCAAATCTCCTTTGCTACTTCGTGCTCTTTCCTCGGACCTTACAAAATTAAGTATCTCACACAAAAAACCGGCAATATTACTAATGCATAGCTCCTTTGTTGCATCGTGCTCTTTCCTTGGACCCAACACAACTAAGTATCTCACAACAAACCTACAATATTACCCATGCAAACATCTTGCTTACATGAGAATCTCTCTCAATGTCTCATGCTCCTACACGTCTTTGTGCCCTGCCCGACCCTCTACAAACACTCTTACCAAGAAATAAGAATGAATCATTATACTTTTCCAAAGGGTGCAATGCCACGGATCTATGGGTGCAAAGCCCCATCACTTAGCCCACTTGCCCCATACATGAAAATACTCTCAATTCTACCCAAAACATCAGCAAAACCCCACACTATAACCATCAAACTTTAATTTATTTTTATCATATTCAGAGTTTAGTTCTTTTCTTTCAAGGTATATGCATTGAAAAGACAATACCAATTACCCTAAAATAAGTTATTGTAGATTCTCTGCCACTTTGTTGTTTTTATTCAAAAGCACCCTCACTACTCTATTATAATCCAACTCAACCCTCAAAATTTATAAATCAAAGCCTTCAAATGCAACATGTGTAGTGACTTCAAACAAAATTCTATTCATTTTTCAACGCATTCTCATATTAACATAATAATTTGAAATTCATTCTTAATATATTCACCTCCTTATCACCTCAAACATTTTATCGTCTTTCCACTTTCATTCTCAAACAAATATTTTAACTCTTTTAACTCTCTCAACAACTTCACTCTAACATGCATAGAAATAGACTTGTCTAATTCTTGTACAATCGTTAATGGAGTTAGCAAGTCCTTGGAGCCTTTAATTATCTAAGTATTCAATGATCCACACAAACGTCACCATGAACACATCATTATCCAATTTCTCTCAAATGCTTTCCTAGCACAACACCCTTCTCACATCTTTAGTAAGAGATTTCAGAATGGAGGCTTCTGTGATTAGAATTAACTTGAAATTCATCTTATGGATCCATTACATTGAGATTATTTTTACCAATATTTCGACCCATCAAGTGTAGCTCATCATTTGCCCTAAAAATGAACCACACTTGATGGTTCGAAACATTGGAAAAAATAATGTCAATGTGATGGATCTGGAAGATGAATTTCCAGTAAGAAAGATATGAGAGAAACACCTTGACATACTACTCTAGACATGATGTGTAATTTTCTTTAATTCATGCCACCACTAATTATTTTCATCAATATAAGCCATAAAAGCATAATATAATAAGCTTGGATTATGATAAAACAAAAGACTTAGATTGACTTTTCTTGATTTAATTGTGTTAAGCTTTTACCAATATTTCCAATGACAGTGATGAGGCCTCCCTATTGAAACAAAATATTTTTGAGGAATCCTTCACTACTTCGGTAGTGAAACTCATTACACCTACGATAACACCTGGAATTTATGCACAAAAATCACCATGGTTAAACCTTCACTCCACAAGCAATGATAATAATTTAGCAAAATTTAGCAAAGATTAGTCCAGCAATAAAACTTACACAAGAACTTTAATAACATCTGGAATTTATGTACAAAAATCACCATAGTTAAACCTTCACTCCACAAGCAATGATAATAATTTAGCAAAGATTAGTCCAGCAATAAAACTTACACAAGAACTTTAATGGTTTATTCTATGCAAACGAGCAATGATTTAGCAAAATTGAGTCAAATAAAAGAGAGCAATAAAACTTACAAAAATATTTAATGGTAGACTCCGTGCCAAATTGCACTCATGCATAATCATCTCCCATCTCAAGTACTCACATGTATATATATCGCCTAAGTACAAATGAAGGAAATAAGCCTTGTATTTACGCACTACTCAACTAGATGCATCAGCAAAATATTAATAGACCTATAATGGCCGTTCTAAAAAATATAATAAAATATTATGAACCCACATAACTGATGCATCAGCAAAATATTAATAGACCAATAATGGACGTTCTAAAATATATAATAAAATATTATGAACCCACATAACTATCTTTATAAAACACTCCTCAGGCTACATAAAACATCCACTATGGAGGTAATATTTACTCGAACTCCCAAACAATGCTAATAAGGCTTACATCCAAAATTATGTCATGTAAGTTGCCACTACGCAACATTACAAATGTTTACCTATAATTTAAAAAAATGACATCTTTGTAGACACCGATACCCACAAACTGAAGCTACCTCTTCAAAGACATGTATTAGATGCACCCAAAAGTGCAATATATTAGCTATCCTTGTAAGGCTTCTTGCATCATCTTACAGCAATAGTGCCTATTTAACACTTACAGAATAGACATATTGTTCCTTTCGGTTGCTTTTTATGTCTCCCCTTTTACTTTTTACATAGAATAGATATATCTTGTTTTTATCAGTTGCTTTTTCTCGCCTTTTCCTTTTTTATTCTCTATAGGTATTGAAACTCTTACATTCTTCTTCTTCGAAGTCCTTGGTGATTAGATATACCAGTTCTATTTCCATTGCACTCTGGTGTTTGATCTCATTTGCAGGATTTTTTGTTTCCTTGATAAGGGTCTTGAATCCTCTGCTTCCTTGAGTAGTCCCTCACTTGATTTTGTCATTGCGGATGAGGTGAAATTGTAACCCTTTTCCTTTATTTTTCCTCAATTAGCCCCACATTTTCTTCCTCACTATTTGTACACCTTCTTCCTGGGCTATAGCATATAATGGAAATGACAATCTTTTGCAAATACTACAATGGAAATCTAGGATTTTGCAATCGTCTAATATTTATGGTCATTTATGTTCGCCTATGTTAACATCCATATATACACAAATTCTAGCACAATTTAAGTATCATATGCCATAAACAAATAAATAGAACATATCTCAAATGAATCTCAACAATTTGTAAGACTTCATAATTCTATGGAAACAAACAGGGATTTGCAAACCTCACTCAAATTGGCAAAGTAATGCAGTTTTGGATGCTGTAATTTCAGTCGGAGAAATGAGCTTTCCCCAAAACTAGGCGCATCTGATAATGACTTGATTTATTTACTTTAGCCAGGGAAAATGATGCTAATAAATCCTCTGGTGCACAAATAACAAGTTGTAATGCATGCAGCCAAATTATCTTGGATGCTTTTCCCATTTTGAGGAACCTTCCAAGGATGGCCAGATCTCTAATAATCTACAAAGTAAACCCCACTCCCAAGTGGTCTTGTAGTAGGGGAATTGCATGAAACGGTTCCTATAGTTGCAGGGATTCTTGTTTGCATCTTTCAGGCATAAAGGACCCAATAGAGTAACATGCACCACTCTAGGCTGTTCGATGAACCCTAGGAGCAAAGTTGATAAGATACACAGCACCTCAAAAACACTACTTACAAGGACACCACAAACCCTAAATGCAGTCGTCTATGATGAAATTCTATCAAGAGATCTTGCAGAGTATCTCTTAGAATGCTAAACCCTCCAACCTAACTAACTTATTAAAGTACAAGTCTTGCAATATATTTGTATCAGAGATTAATCCAGAATAGACAAGACTTTCAACAGCAAAATATACTAAAACTGATCTGGAAATGTGACATCCTTGTATATTCATGGGCGTGAACTTACTGAAACAAACTAATATCTAAGACAATTTCATAATTTCTTCAATAAAATAACCAGGTATTCCAAGAAGCTTACAATAACTCAATTCTCCAAACTCATTTGCACCAATATACAGAGCAGTAGGAGTAACCTATGCCTTCCTAGTATTAGCGTTATCAGATAATATATGAAAATTGCTTACATCGCTGTCAAAACTAATTCTACAAGAACAAAAGCCAAGGCACTTTATATAACTAGCCATGAAGATTTCTGCCCAAAACTTAAAGCTTCGACAAAACAGCTAGTATTTCATCTTTTAAATCTTCAACTACACATTTCATCATATTCTTCTACACATTTGAAGCCATCCCATCTTCTCCTGAACATTCATCGTTCATTTGATGAGAAGCACATTTGTCAGAAAATAGTACTGTGTAAACAGAACATCAAACTGTGTTAAAACTTTTTACTTGACAATAAGAGTTTCTCAATTCCATTCTTCGAATGTTAAAGAAAGAAAGGATAAGAGCTTCATTATAAACAAGCTCTTGGTGCTTCATTATAGTGTTCCATTGCTTCAGGGTAGTTACAATTTACATTCCATTACTACTCAGTATACAATATCTACAACACCAGACCAAGGGTATTATCTGAGAAATCAAATTAATTTTAACGAACAAAACAAAAATTCCAAATCAGACTTGATGTTGATTTATGTTAAACTCCAGAAACCCCTAATGAAAATTTAGTCATGATATCTGCTTCAGAGGCCATACAGGGAAAATCAGCCACAATAAATGCCATACCAGTTGTATTTCACTAAAATCTGCTTATTCTCAACTCTTTACTTAAACCCTTTATATCATGATTCACTTCACTTTTATTGACTAAAGTACTCCCCAAAAGCAAACCCACAGAGAAGCTGAGAGTCAACAAGAAGCAACAATTAAGAAATTTGCTTCCCCTGCAGGTAAGATATACCAATCTCCCATCCTTTAGATGTCATGTGGAATGATACTATGTCAATGGCTGTTTGCTAGTCCATTTATCCGAGTAACTTCCCATATCTTAATACGACCATCATCACTTGCTGAAGCCAGTAGCTGAGGCTCCTGAACATGAATAAGAACCCACACAACAAGCAAACTCAAATTGTCAGTCTGCTAAAATCAGATGGTTCTTATGAGACCTGGAAATGTACAAGTAAATTGCAATAAATTCTCAACGGGTATTCAAGCACATACTGAGGGATGCCATTGGACTGAATTCACATCCATTGAGTGAGCCTTTTCCTTTTTTAAAATCAACTTATACGATGTGCCATCAACCTGCCACATAATATAAATTACAAAAATGTGAGCCTAAAATAATTGCACAATGACTCCAGGAACTAGAGTTTATGTAAGAAGAATATAATACCAAAAGAGAACTTGGCATCCCAATAAAATCAGCCAATCCAGATTCTTTCACAAGGGATGGGGATGAAGTGGTGTTAGCTTTCGGGGTTACTTCAAAAGAGTTTACACCATGTTTGGGAGTGCTTCATGAGATATGGGGCATGGGGTGTATGGTTGATCCTTGGGGATTCATGATGGACTTGAACATTGGAGGTGATTTTCTCTTGACTTGCTAGACCTTGTATGGATGCCTGTATGACATTCTTCCTTGGAGAATCGGAGACCTATGGCGCTTGGTGACTTCTTCACGTAACCAACAATGGGCACATGGAGGGAGGTTGCTTGCTTGGAGGATGCCTTGCCTTGGAGGAGCACCAACCATGTTGAAGGAGGCATTGGGCCCTGGACACCATCGGGTTGCTAGGAAGCTTGCATGGAGATTTGCACTTGACTTTTGGACAATTGAGTTGATGGAGTGGACATGTAGGTGTAAAAAGGCACATGAGCTTGGAAATGAATTGAAACTTCAGACCTTGGAGGAGAAGCATTGGACCATAGGAAGTAGTGCTCATCCCTTGGAGACTTGCTCGTTGATCTTCATCACCTTGGAGCTTGACATGTGTCACTTGGGAGTAGAGAGTTTAACATGTGTGGAACTACTTGTGTCTTGTAGGTTGTTTGTAGTGGATAAGTCTGCTTGTCATTCTAGACCTCCCTGACCTCTCATATAAATAGAGGAAGGAGTCATTATTGTAATCAATCATGCACTTGTTCTTATTCTTCTTCACACTTGGGTTAGAGATGTATGAGCAGTGCTACTCGCTCTCTCTCTCATTTAATCTTCTTTGTATCCTATCTCTCTGTAATAAGGCCCTATGGTTTCCTAGGACATTCCTGAAGTCTAGGACTTCAGTTGATCTCTAAGTAGGCATGACAGTTGGGGTTTGGTGATAAACCCTAAATTGTACCTGTTGAGGAAGAAGACAAGAGAGGCAGCGCCTGTATGAGACCAAAAAGGATGTGATAGTGTTGAATCTAACTTGTTGAAGTATCTTTGGTGATGCTAGCGTTTTTCTTGGTTTTCCCTAACTATGGTTTTGGGGAACTTGGAGGGTTGTACCAACTTGTGATACACTGTGTACGTACTTAAATTTCATCCTTATCTATATATATGAAGTTTTTGGCAGTTTAAAGATATTGTTTGTATTACACATTTGATTTCCAGCTATCATTGTCTTGACTCTTCATGGTTTGGTAATTTCCAGCACTTATGTCCTACTGATATGACATAGTTGATGCTGAAATTGTTAAGGGATTTAACATTTATATTGACGATAACATGACAGATTTACTGTAAATCTGCATCAATTTCAGTGATTTCAGATCTGATTTATGCATGAAAAATTGCTCTAGAGGGCTAAAACTTGTTGGTCATATATTTGGTATTTTCTCTCTTAGATTATCTGGTGTATTGGGGCTGATGTGAAGTGAAATATTTTCCACTGTTTGCTGCCATAATTTATATTTCAGTTCAGTCCTAAGGCTGATAATTCTAGAGATTAGATATGTTGAACCTAAAGGGGTAAAATTTCTAAATTTGCAAAAGAAACCAAAATTCATGAAGTTTCTACATGATGTTATTTTCTCAAAATATTTGAATTAAAGATGAAATTTGGTGTGTCAGAGAGGAACATGCTAGAAGAAGCATTAAAGGCTCAAATATCATATGCTAGCCCAAAGGCATCTACACTGCTCAGACAGCAGCTTAATTTTCTCCAGACCTGATGAAGCTTAAATTTCAAAAACCTAGTAGCAAGAATCTTAATCTTATGTGCATATGACAATGAAATCTGTTAGCCCCAAGGGTTAGCTCAATCAATTCAACCATCAGCCAGAGGCATGTTGCCAATGTGGAGGCCATAGTTCACAGGTTCAAATATGGTAAAGTCCCTAATAGCATCTAGCAGTTGACACCATCCTCCATCCAGATATTCTGAGGAAGACAAGGGAATCCCATTTTTCTTCAGAAAAACGTTAGAAAAAGGAAGATGAATTATGTTAAATATTTATGAGCCTGGTGACTTGTGTCTTGTATTCTGGCACAGGCATCTTATTAGACAAATAGCTTCAACCAATCTTTAGAAAGGTAAAAATATTATTTTGTATCACTTAATTTGTTGTCAATATCACAACCTAGTTTCAGCCTTTAGCCTACCTACAATCATAGTGGAGCAATAATTTGAGTTTTGATATAGCCATTTCAAACAGCTTCAACCAATCCTCCGAAATTGAACAATATTTTACCCTACAACCCTACTTTCACTGGAAAATACCATGTACAATGTCTCTCATTCTGATTGTGATCAATATCACAAGTTAGTTTCATCCTGGTTTAGCTTCAATCACAGTGAAGCAATGATTTTGAATAGCTTGACTTAGACATTTCGTTTGATGTTAATAACTAAGCATCATTTTAACTCGTAAAACAGACATGGGACTTTTTCTAAATAACCACAATGCTCAATATTCTTTTATGCAGTTATGCTCCAATGAATCACTACTTATAGCATTATACTACTGACAAGTACATATAAAATTTCAGCATTTTATTTTATTATTTAATTGGAGAAGATTAAATAAAAAGAATAAGAGAGACCGGTGTCACAGAATCATCAGTGCTCTCACTAAAGAGCCTGATACAATCATCGGATGCTCCACTAGCAATAAGACCGCTCCTGGCAGAAAAAGTATAAACAGTCAATAAGTTGTTGATTCAGCAGAACCCTTGTAAGAAACTTCTATTCCTATCATTAGCTACAAAGAAAACAGGAAACATGAGAAAAGCAATATCTGTAAAAGAAAATTTTCACCTCTATCAAGGTTTTAGTGTAATGCAAAAGTGTTTGTGTATGTTGGTTATGCATCCTACTTATAAAAATAGAGCAGTTCACAAGTGTAAACTACAATCAAGCCACAGTATTATCATGCATAGAAAAATATTGTAGCATTCCACTGGATTGATATTAGAAAAATGAATGGAAGTGTCAAAGAAATATATAATCTACCTTGACCAGTGAACTGAGAATATTGTTCGATCATGATATCCAGAAATGGTGCAAAGATGTTTCCTGCAAACATTAGCAAAATAGATATTGGATATCAGATATAGATAAAATATAATTGAAATACTTATTAGAAAAATACCATCCATAATAGAATCTCCATACAGTGTTTCATTATTGGGCTAAAAGAACGCATGTGACATCAAGACAGCCAAATATAGTGTTTGAATTACTAGTGAACATATGTATATAGTGTACAACAGATGAATTTGACCTTCATAATTCAAAGTTCCCTAAAACCCCTGCTCCCTCAACTAATATCATATGTTTCCCATTTTTATGGAGTTGTGCACAGACTCACAGAGTCCAGACTGAGAAAAGAGGATGCTTGAGGAAAGAAAGAATATACAAGCTTCACAGAAGGCAAAACACTAAGAAAATAAAACTGAAATTTATATTAATGTCCTCAAAATACCAAGATATGTCAAAGGGACTAAAAAGTACAGGAGGCATATGTAGCCAAATAAACAGAAGTGTCCAGAAAGCAATCCCTAAAAGGAAACAACGAGTACAAGAAAGAAGCCTGAAATGACATCATGCAAATGGGTTATTTCAAAAAGGTAAACCCTAGAAGGTAAAGAAGATGCATATTCCAGAGAAAGAAATACAGTTGTCTCGTTGGGAGGAGGAAGTTAGCCTCGCTCATCATCCAAATCAGAAGTGCAGTTCTCAAGACCAAGTGCCTGCAAAATAATGTCCTCTAGAGAACATTCCTAAGAAGCATCAAAACACCTCTGTTGGTGATTGAGCTACAGACTAAAGAGGAAAGAGGAAATGGGAGCACTACTAACATCCAAGGTTGACAAAGCAAAAACACCAATGTGGCATTTATCGTTATCGGCAATTTATCGCTGTGGTTCCGAATATCGGTAATTTCAGGAAGCTTGAGAAAAATACAAAATATATATATTTTCAATTTTTAAAACTTCTAAAGCAACCTCAACATCAAAGAAACACATTGCCACATAAATACGAAGATAAAACTGCAATATAAAATGTATAAGATGTCAAGTGGTACATCAGACATCAATACTGAAATATGATATATGTCATGAGTCGTAAGTCCTTAAAGGATAATACAAAATCTCATCAAAACAAAAAATAATGTATCTCATGAAATGATGGAATGAACAAAGTTCGTTCTGCAAGGTAAATACTCCAGAAGACTTGGAATATAAGAATCTCCATTGAGATACAAGAATATATATTAAAATGTATGAGTGAGAATGATATTACAAATGAGAGTGAGGGGTCTACTTATATTATAGGCAGGTGCCTCTTCGTCGAAAGTCATGTTCCATTTAGACATACCTCTTCAACACTAATTACTAATTAACTAATCATTATTACAATTATCATTATTATTTATATTTTTTATTTTTTATTCATAACATTGTCTTCCTCTTCAAAAAGCTTTGTTCTCAAAGCTTGCTGATGAAAAGGCTTGATCTCTTTTTTTGTTTCGAATGTCTTCTTATCTCAGAACTGTCATCTTCATTGATACAAGTTGATATGATCCTTGGAGTGATATATAAAATTGTTGCACGGAGAAAGGATCTGACCATCCTAAATTAATCTTTTGTGGAATCTTTCTATTACTAGAAACTTGTGATGAATCATTATCACTGCACTGAATTGTGCACACTTCAGTATCCTTCTGAACATAAGTTTGTTGTTTTTGTTTTGACAGATACAAATACGCAGACTGTTGGAATGTCTGCTCTTGTGATTCGGATGTAGATAAGGAGTTTGTCTTTCCCTTATCATGTGTGTGGCAAGATTTAGACTTACTTCAGGTTCTGATGTTGTCGAGTTGGTTACAAAATCTTCACTTGGGATTTTCATCATTTGAACTGCATCTTCTAAGTACGTACTTACTTCAGTTGGGTTTGGATTTGTCTGAATTGTGAGATTAATGGGATCTGTGTCTGTTTCCTTTTCTTCGACTTGGACTATTACGTCTAAAGACTTCAATACTTCTTTCGTGAGTAATTCTTCTAACTTGCTTTTTAATGATTGCTTATCATCATTAAGTTTCTTGATTTGAGTGAGTAGACTTTGATTATGGTTTCTGAGACATAAGAGTTCTTTGGTTTCTGATTCATCAACCCTATTTTTAGCGTCTTGACTTTTAAGTTTCTCATCTTTTAAATCTCTTATTTGTTCCAATAACCTTTGGTTCAGGTCTTTTAAGCACAAATTTTCTTCTTCCTTCTCTGATAGAAAATCGTTGCATTTCTTCTCGACACATCCCTTTTCTTCTTCTCATATTTTTTTCTTTGGACTTCTTGACCTTCACAAGTAATTTTTGGCTATGGTCCCTTAGACACAAAATTTCCTCGTCTTTTTCTGTTAATTTTTGTTCCAATTTTGCAAGTTTTTCCTCTCATTCTGTCATTTGCATCAGTACATCAACTTGACATTCTTCTACATTAAATAATTTTCCACATGTTGAACATAATTCGCAATTTTTATGAATCCACGGATATTCAATGTATGTTATACATTACGGACATTTAGTCCAAAATAATGATTGTTGTGTGGAACTCATCTTGACTGCTTCCTTTTCTTTTTATATGAGCTTTGATAATATATAAATATATTCTCTTTTTACTACCTTTATAATTCTCTTCAAATATCCACTTCTTAATTTATTTTTTTATATTAATTTTCCTCCTCTTTATTTTTTTAAAGCTTAGAAAGTTATTCCTTCAAACCCCTTTTGAAATATAACTCCTTTAAAATTTTGAATTGGAATTTATGCCCTTGTTTTTCCAAGTAATCCCCTTTTAAAGTTTTACCGTTATAAAAATATGTGGCTCTATTCCTTTTTTAGATCTTTTTTTTTTTGCAATATTTTTTTCTAATTTCTCTCTTTTTTTTCTAAAGTCTTTTTTCTTTCTTTTTAAATAAATTTTTTCCTTCCCGATTTTTTTTTCTAATTTTTTTCTTCTATTTTTTATTATATATTGACTTCTTTTTTTAATAATTTTTGTAAATGGCCAAAGGCCTAAATGGCAATTTGGAGAAACCCCAAATTCTAGTAGCGAAACACTTCAACAACAACGAAGTTGACGAATATGATGGTCAAAGACCTGCATCGGAGAATGAGGCTCTTGTGCAGCAGAATTTGATGGTCAAAGACTTGGATCGGAGAATGAGGCTCTTGTGCAGCAGTAGAGCAACCAGAAGATCGAACAACTCTTATACCAAATGGAATGAACAAAGTTCGTTCTTCAAGTTAAATACTCCAGAAGACTTGGAATATAATGATCTCCATTGAGATACAAGAATATATATTAAAATGTATGAGTGAGAATGATATTACAAATGAGAGTGAGGGGCTTGCTTATATACTAGGCAGGTGCCTCTTTATGGAAAGTCATGTCCCATTTAGACATACTGCTTCAAAACTAATTACTAATTAACTAATCATTATTACAATTATCATCATTATTTATATTTAGCATATTTTATTCATAACAGATGATCATCATGAGGCATCTAGATACTACAAGGTTAATCCTGATGCATTAAGATATCAATAATTACATCAAACCCTTTTACGAGCAAAAGGTCACAACTAGCATTCTTCCTCTAGAAGCAATATGTGGACATGATGAGGCTGAGCCTAAGGTAGAAGGTGCCACTATTGGGGATAAGCTGGAAGATGAAGTGGGATGTCTTCCACCTCTTCCTTAGTTGTTAGTCTCTATGGAGGTGGTGGCACTAGTTGCAACACACTTTCAATATCCTCCACCTACTCTAAATGTGTCTCTCCTGTAATTGGAACATCTTATTATATATCTTCCTCCAACTCCTCAGCATCATGCTGCAACCAGTGAAGTGCCTCCACCATGAAAGCCTTCTTGGTCTCCACCCTTGACAAACTCATGGTGTCAAGTGCATCCAATAAAATGGCATATGTGTGGGGTACTTTTTCTATCTGCCTCACCCACAATCTGAGATTATAGTAGACATAGACCATGCCATTGAAGCAATGGACATCTAACCTCCATGAGCGCCATTTTATAATTAGAGGATGATGTCTAGTGGGCATAAGTTAAATTAATGAAATTAAAATAGAAAAAGGAAATTATTTGAACATTTCTAAACTATCAAAGACAATCCAATTGCACTCACACCCTGAAGAGCTACAAGTTTCACTCAACACCCGAATAGCAAATTTTTGCAATTTTGTCACTTTTTTGTTGTTGGTTGTTTCTGATCACAGGTTTGAATCTTTGCAACTCCCTTGGGCCAAGGGCCCATAATCAAGGCCAACAGTTTACCTAGTTTACCATCCACAAAATGTGGGTAAGTACTCCAGGGTTTCACATGCTTTCATTCCAAGCAAAAAAAAATTTGCCCACCAAACATCTATGACAAATAAATGGAAAGGAAAAACAACCAATTATATTTTCATTGAGTAACAAATAGATAGAAAGGAAAGACAATGAAATTTGTACATTTGAAACACACTTTAATTGTAGCTTATCTGGCATCCTAGCGATGTTGTCTTGGATAGCCAATTCATACCCAAATGTCCTTGCACTCAGCACTCAAATGTCCTAGCACTCAACACTCAAATGTCCTAGCACTCAACACCCGAATAGCAAGTTTTTGCAATTTTGTCACTCTTTTGCCATAGTTGTATTTTATCTGGCATCCTATCGGTCTTGTCTTAGATAGCCATTTTATACCCAAATGTTCTAGCACTCAACACCCGAATAGAATTTTTTTGCAATTTGTCACTCTTTTGGCATAGTTTGCCCGCCAAACATCTACAACAAATAAATGGAAAGGAAAGAAACCAGTTATATTTCCTTTGAGTAAAAAATAGATGGAAAGGAAAGATAATGAAACTTGAAAGTTCGAAACAAATTTTGTTGTAGTTTATTTGTCATCCTAGCGATCTTGTCTTGGATAGCCATTTCATACCGAAATGTCCTAGCACTAAGCTTATATATCTCAATTTGTTTCGAAATCTAGAAGCATTCAATGGGAGTCAACACCATCATCTAAGCACCTTGGAAAAACCCATCCATAACCTCCGCATCAAAACCTAAATCCACATGCATAAGGGTATGTGGGGTTGAGGCAGAGCACTATTGCATGAAATGAATGATGCAATGTTGTTCCATTGCTCATCAATCACTCTCCATATCTGTCTAGTGAATCCCTCTTGTCCCTAGTTCTCATAGTACCTGTTCCCCTAATGCCCCACTTCTTTCCATCATTATTTCACATACCATCTGCCATTTGATGGATGTACCATGGACATGTCACCCCCTTAGAGGTTGAAACCACCTAATAGGGTCCTTGGCTAACCTTCTTCTTGAACATGGAAACACTTGTACGTTCTGAAGCCCATTATGGAAGGGCAAGCCACTATGAAGTGTCCACTTGGTTCCATGATTTCTAAGCTCATTTACTCAATTGCACTAATGATTGGTTGTACTAGAAGGTGAGGAGATGCATTGGATCTTATACAAGATTGCAAGTGGGTCTTCATCTGGGGTTTGGTCTCCCTATACGAGGTCCGAGTGTTGGAAATAATACTGAGAGGAGGGGGGTGAATCAGTATTATCAAATTCTTTTCAATTAATTTATTCTTCAGATATTGATCATTAGTTTGTATGTCAGTACCATATAATAATGAGCAAGAATAAGAAAAACAAATAATCACACCAAAGAACAGCAGATATAAGGTGGAAACCCAATGTGGGTGAAAACCACCTACTGCAATATGTCTCTATCTTCTTTCAATTATAAACTTCTTTTACAATGATTTTGTACTGGTGCAGTCCTTTACCAGTACGCAAGCTGCAACCTGCAGAGCTACGACCCTCTCTCGTTTTCCAGTCTCTCTTGGAAGGGAGCTACAACCCCCTTAGCTCTTCTACTTCTTTGAGGACCACGTTTCATAAATTTTCAGACTGCATCCATGAACATCAATCAATCATCAAGAATCTCTGCATCAAACAATCTCCTTTTCACCAATTAGCACTAAATCAAGTAGACACTTCTCTGACAATTGTACAGTAACAATAACCACACACCAAATCTGAACCCAGAACACTGCAGCAATGAACAGAAGCAGCTAGATCACAACTCAAAAGACATACGCTGCTTTAATAACCTGAAACCTGCGTACAGATCTATAAAGGATAATTCGCTCTATCAAATATTCAAACACTAATTAACCTAGATTATTTGATTTATAGATCAAGCAAGCGCCACATATAACAGATCAAAATCATACAAAGATACTATCATTCAAGCTTAAAGATCATGACCCATCAATAAAACTTATCCTTCTCTTTGCGCTAAGGTTCCTCCTTCATTCAGATCCAGATCTGCACCATAACCCAATTACCAGTATTCCAGATCTAGCACTTTATCAGATATTCAATAACAATTCAGATGATGCTTTGTCAAATGATCTCCTTCCTCTTTTATAGTCTTAGGTCTTTCACAATACCACGGTCCAAAACCATAATAACACAATACCATGAACCCAATACTTGGGATCAACACTTTTGGATGCAATACCACGTACCAAAACCATAGGATCAAAAAACTGTTGGACCAATACCATGAACCAACCATGAAAGTGCGTGAACTTTTCTCCACATAAAAGTGCATGAAAATTTTTCCACATGAAATAAACTTTTTCTCCACATAAAAGTGTGTGAAATTTTCTCCACATGAAATAAACTTTTTCTCCGCATAAAAGTGCGTGAACTTTTTTCTACATGAAATAAACTTTTCTCCGCATAAAAGTGCGTGAACTTTTCTCCACATGAAATAAAATTTTCTCCGCATAAAAGTGCGTGAACTTTTCTCCACATGAAATAAACTTTT
>APFE030426225.1:43321-163087 GCA_000404065.3 Pinus taeda | reverse complement strand
TGATTCTTCTGAACATATCTGGATGGAGTCTTCTCTTCTATTCTTGTTTGCTCCTCTGGTTCTTCTTGAGCTTCTTCTTGATGTTCTTCTTGAAATTCTTCTTCTTCATCATTCTGTTGCTGAGGATATCCTTCATCTTCTTCGATATCTTCATGATGTACTTGTCTGGGAATGTATCCCTTCTCATCAACTACTACATCAATGCTGTCAATAATTCGGCCAAGTCTTTTATTGTAACATTTGTATGCCTTGCTGTGTGGAGAGTAACCAAGAAGAATTCCTTCATCTGCTCTAGGTTCAAGTTTGCCAAGCTGCTCATTAGTATTCTTAATATAACATTTGCTCCAAAATATTTTGAAGTGCTTTACCGTAGGAGTCGTACCATTCCAGAGCTCATGAGGAGTTTGAGTGCTATTTACCCGGACATTTGTTTTATTGAGAATAACAACCGCAGCATGAGCAGCTTCACCCCAGAAGTGGCGGGAGTTCCTGATTCATCAAGCATAGCATGAGCCATTTGTTGGATTGTTCTGTTCATTCTTTCCACAACTCCATTTTGCTGAGGATTTCTAGCTGTAGAGAATTCTCTTTTTATCCCATGTTCTTCACAGAAATCGAAAAATTCATTTGAGGTAAACTCCCCACCTCTGTCGGATCTGAGGCACTTAATTTTGTGACCTGATTCATTTTCAACCAAGGCTTTGAAGGATTTGAATTTTCGAATGCTTCATCTTTGTGCTTCATAATTCCTAACCAGACAAACCTGGAGAAATCGTCAATGAATAATATCAAGTATTCTTCTCCTCGAGGTGTTCTTTTTCTGAAAGGACCGCATGTATCTATATGTACTAGCTCAAGAGGCATGCTAGCTGATCCTTCCTTCTCTGGAAAGTTAGTTCTGGTTTGTTTTCCAAACTGACATGATTTGCATATGGTGTTGTCAGGAATTTTGATATCTGGAAGATCGCGAACTGCCTGATATTTGCATGCTTTCCTTATTTGTTAAAATCTTAGATGTCCCAACCTCCGATGCCATAACCAGTGCTCATCATCCTTGCTTAGATAGCATTGTTGTTGTCCTTCTTCAAATATGTACAGATTATTTGGAGTTCTTTTGCCTTTGATCACTGTTTTCCTGTATCAAGATCACAAACAAGACATCCATTTGATCTGAATATCACCTCAGTTCTTTGATCACACATATGACTGACACTTAGAAGATTATGTTTCAATCCATCAACATACAAAACATTTCCAGCCTTGACCTTTTCTTTCAACTGAGCAGTGCCTTTTCCTTTTATGACTGCAGGGGTATCATTTCTAAAAGAAACTTTCTTTCCCTTTTCTAAAACACTATATGATTCAAGTTTTTCTTTATCACTTGTCATATGCTTCGAACATCCGCTATCGATGTACCATTGATTTTCCTGTCCTTCTGCACAAAAAGCTATCCCACATCTTTCTGGTTGTGGTTCCTTCATTCTCCATGTTCTGGCACTTGAGGTTTGTTCCTTTTGAGTTGTCTTCCAAAACCTGCTCCTGCATTCAGAATCTTCATGACTGAAGTTAATACAAATAGAACATTCAATTTCATTTTCAAGGGCAAAAAAGTTGTTATAAGTCCTTTTTGTGATTCCAGTCATACTTCTTTGTTTTTGAGCTTCTCTAGTCATGATTGTCTTATAGGCAACACATTGAGCTACTTTGTGGCCAAAGTTATGGCAAAAGAAACATTGGCCATTGAATAAACTCCTCTGATTATCAAATCTACCTGCCAAATGATTGTAGTTTCTATTATCAACCATTCTTGAGGCAAATTGAGAAGATTTTACCTGTGGCTGGTTGTAGCTTTTGTTTATCCTTAAGGTGGATTGCCCTTGATTTACCTGGTAGTCTTTGTTCATTCTTGATGTAATTCATCCCTGTTTTACCTGGTGATCTCCATTGGGCTTTTGCTCATTCCTCCTTACTGCATCGAGATAACTCTTTGAGGTGGATGCTTGAGATGCTTCTCCATTATACCCAGACTAGTCTTGATTAGTGGAGAATGTTGTACATTGGTAATCTCAACCAGAGTTTCAAATCCTTTAACAAATTTAAGATTAAGAGCCTTTGTTTTCTCAATTTCGTTTCTAAGGCCAAAAATTTCACATTCTAATTTCTCAAGAAATTTTTCTTTTTCATCAAGTTGGAATTTCAGAGTATTAATGATCACATTCTTTTCTTCTAAACATGTTTTGAGTCTAGAAATCTCTTCATAAAAGCTATCCACATCTATAGCATCCATGTAATCATCATCTTCAAAGGCCATTAAAAGTTTATAGTTATTAACTCGTTCATCTTCATCACTATTTGAAAGACCATCACTATCTTCATGAGTGTAGTAACTTTTCTTAGTTACATTCTGTTTCTTGTTCCATCTAATAGGTTCCTTCCCTTTGTCAATTTTATCCTTATGAGGACATTTGGCAGCATAGTGACTGACTCTCCCACAAGCAAAACATTTGAAAGGCAACTTACCTCTGAATCTTCCAGTACCCCGTTGAAGGTTTTTGACAAAATTTGATTCTTCTTCCTCTTCTGACGCATGTCCTAACTCATAGTAGTCTCCTTTGCCTGAAGCCTTGAAAGTTGCTTCTCTCCTGTCTGATGGTCCTCCTTTCCTCATTTCATAAGCAGTTAGAATCCCGTGTAGCTGTGACATGGTAAGGTTTCGAAGATTCTCCTTTTCTTCTATTGCAAAAACTTAAGATTCAAACCTAGGGGACAAAGATCTCAGAACTTTTTCAACCACAACAGCGTCTTTTATTTCTTCACCCAAATTTTTCATACAATTAACAATCTCATCTACACGAAGAAAATAGTTCGCCACACTTTCATCGTTGTGCATTCTGAGATTTTCATACTGAATTCTGAGGGTTTGAAGTTTTGCTCGCTTTACCTAATCATCTCATTCATAGCTCAAAACAATCTTGTCCCATATTTCTTTTGCGGATTTATATTGCATAACCTTCACGAATTCTGATTGAGATAGACATCCTAGAAGAGTATTGACCGCCTTTGCATTTGTTTCATATTTCTTCTTTTCAGTCGGATCTGTAGGAGTTGTTGATGGAAAAGCATACCCTGTGTCTATGATATCCCAAACTTCTGTACCAAGAGATTGAAGATAGGCATTAACTCTTACCTTCCAATATACGAAGTTTGTCCCATCAAAAATCGGTGGCCTAATTGATACTTCCCTCTCATAGTTGTTCATGATGATAGAACTTCCTTCAAGCGATCAAGCTTCTTCAAAAGGACCAGGTCTGATACCAATTGTTGGAAATAATACTGAGAGAGGGGGGGGGTGAATCCGTATTATCAAATTCTTTTCAATTAATTTATTCTTCAAATATTGATCATTAGTTTGTATGTCAGTACCATATAATAATGAGCAAGAATAAGAAAAACAGATAATCACACCAAAGAACACCAGATATAAGGTGGAAACCCAATGTGGGTGAAAACCACCTGCTGCAATATGTCTCTATCTTCTTTCAATTAGAAACTTCTTTTACAATGATTTTGTACTGGTGCAGTCCTTTACCAGTACGCAGGTTGCAACCTGCAGAGAGCTACGACCCTCTCTCGTTTTCCAGTCTCTCTTGGAAGGGAGCTACAACCCCCTTAGCTCTTCTACTTCTTTGAGGACCACGTTTCATAAATTTTCAGACTGGATCCATGAACATCAATCAATCATCAAGAATCTTTGCATCAAACAATCTCTTTTTCACCAATTAGCACCGAATCAAGTAGACACTTCTCTGACAGCTGTACAGTAACAGTAACCACACACCAAATCTGAACCCAGAACATTGCAGCAATGAACAGAAGCAGCTAGATCACAACTCAAAAGACATACGCTGCTTTAATAACCTGAAACCTGCGTACAGATCTATAAAGGATAATTCACTCTATCAGATATTCAAACACTAATTAACCCAGATTATCTGATTTATAGATCAAGCAAGCGCCACATATAACAGATCAAAATCATACAAAGATATAATAACCTGAAACCTGCGTACAGATCTATAAAGGATAATTCGCTCTATCAGATATTCAAACACTAATTAACCCAGATTATCTTATTTATATATCAAGCAAGCGCCACATATAACAGATCAAAATCATACAAAGATACTATCATTCAAGC
Source organism: Pinus taeda (assembly GCA_000404065.3). NCBI lineage: Eukaryota > Viridiplantae > Streptophyta > Pinopsida > Pinales > Pinaceae > Pinus > Pinus taeda. The sequence goes on along the minus strand of APFE030426225.1, from coordinate 158,889 downwards.
TTAAAGATTATGACCCATCAATAGAACTTATCCTTCTCTTTGCGCTAAGGTTCCTCCTCCATTCAGATCCAGATCTGCACCATAACCCAATTACCAGTATTCCAGATCTAGCACTTTATCAGATATTCAATAACAATGATGCTTTGCCAAATGATCTCCTTCCTCTTTTATAGTCTTAGGACTTTCACAATACCATTGTCCAAGACCATAATAACACAATACCATGAACCCAATATTTGGGATCAACACTTCTGGATGCAATACCACGGACCAAAACCATAGGATCAAAAACTGTCGGACTAATACCATGAACCAACCATGAAAGTGCGTGAACTTTTCTCCACATGAAATAAACTTTTCTCTGCATAAAATTCCGTGAACTTTTCTCTACATGAAATAAACTTTTCTCTGCATAAAATTCCGTGAACTTTTCTCTACATGAAATAAACTTTTCTCTGCATAAAAGTCCATGAACTTGAAAATAACTTTGCTGCACTATAATTTATCATCTGAGTGATTTGCCATCAAGGACAACACTTGTCTCATAATGCCAACACCAAGCCCTCCAGAGGGTCATATTGGCATTTGTACGGTGAGCGTTGAGAGCCACAAGTCTCCACCATAGCAGAGAGCAGATTGCCACTTCATAGGATCCTTCAGTTCCATTTATTGCTTGCTCAGGTTCCACTTGGATGAAGATGATGCACCTGGACCACCTTGCCCAGTCGGCTCCACTCCTGCACCACACACTTAGCAACTGATCCAGGGCTCAAATGAGGATGTGTCTCGTCATGGGAAACACTGGGAGGGCTTGCATCATTCTTTTGGCCCTTACAGATGGGATATAGGCTTGTTCGATCAATTTGGAGACCCATGAGGATGTCTTGTGCCCCCATAGCCACTTGGGGACACCACAGGTTCCTTGCTTTGATATCAAGGGGCCAACCCCTTGATCACTATGTTTAGAGCTCATTCATTCATCTTGTCATACTTTGGACTCCACTCGGCCTCCCCATTGGCCCTTCGACCCATTGTGTTTACTATTTTTCCCTCTTCGGAGGCTTATTTTTGTATTATGGAGTTATCTTGGTGGGCTTGTCACCAAGGAATGTCACTTTTGCACATTATTTTATTAATTGGAGCATTATTAGGCCTAATTAGGTAAATTGAACCCCTTAGGGAGGATATATATTGATGTGATGATCATTTCATTTGATCGTTACTTGGATTTGTACTTGTATCTCTTCTTGAGAATTTTGCTAGCCTTATTGATGGACGAATTTAGATATTGATGCATTTCGATGTTTGGAAGAGCTTGTTTTTGATCTTGGAGCTTTGATTTTCTTATCTATTGATGATTGGAAGATTTTCGCTCTACTTGTAAGTGTAATTTCATGGTTTATATCTCATGTTTTGTCACTTATGTAATGATGAAAATTTTCGCTCATGACGCCGGTAAATTTGACTTAATGAAATGTGAATTTGTTAATCTTGTCTCTATGAGGGCTTTTTCATATTTTTCATGTGAAGGTATGTTGAAGAAATATCCTGATTCCTAGGGGTATGTGAATGTTCATAGTTACCTTGATAAGTCATCAATTACAACATCAAAAAAGGGTAAATTTTCCTAGTGACCTAGTTGTTGCTTCTAGGGCCATGTGAAGTTGCTAGGAAACTCCTTGATCAAATATAAAGGTCTCTAAATATCAAATTTCATTGACTCCATTTCTCCCAATAGGTTAGGCACTGGTCTAGTCCTAGGTGATCACAAAACGAAAATCATTCTCACCTCCTTTCTTTTCTTTCTAAGCCCTAACCCTAGTAGGCTCCCTAGGGCATCATACGAAGTCTATCGTAGCCATCAGAAAATGATGAACATTGGCCTTGAGTTGCGCTAGTGAGTTCTCAAGAGGTCCTCCAAATTTGAGGTTATTCTGACAATTGAATCTCGAGATAGCCCAAGCCTTAGCTCGGAAACCATTTCCCTAGTTTGCCTTTAGTTAGTGGCTTCATCGAGAATCATAGCATTAAATATTAAAATCAAATTTTATCACCTTGATCCTTTTCTTCTCTGTCACTTGGTCAAGCCCCTTTATTTGAAGTTTCAGTCCAAATCCTTGACCTTGTTTGGGTCCACTAGGGCTTTCTTATGGTCCTGCAACCTTGACACTCCAATTTCACAAGGATTGCTTAGAAACCCTATTCTTCTAGGATTTCTTTGGTCTAGGGCTTCTTATCAAGGAATACCACTCAACCCTACGTTTAGAATTCCTTTTAGCCCTTCTTGGAGAGCCATTCATCTTGCTTCTAAAGCAAGCAATCCCTATCATTAAAGGCTCTCCCTGGAATAGGCTCTTGGAATCACTACCTTTACACCATTGATATATTTCTCTTAATGATTTCCTTAATACTGAGACTCCTCCCATCAGTGAAAGTTCATAAAGAGCAGGAAGCTTTAGCTAAGGTAACAGTGGGTTATTGCTCCATTGTTGCCACTTGACCTAGTAGTTGCTCTATAGGAACCCCTCCAAGGACCCCTACTAGTTTGAGTGGTAACATTTCCCAGCCATCTTGTGCATTTTATCCTTTTTTTCATTCTGGCTTTACTTTGTTGTTATTTTTCTTTTAGTTGCATCAACGTTTGGGGAAAAAAATTTCAGCCTAGACTCAAGGATGAGAATGAGAAGGGGTTGATCCCCATGACCAATGACCACAAACCCGAAGAATGGATATGGAATAGCAGGAATGATGGAAAGCGGTACGTATGGAATATCATGGGCACGCTATTTCAATTAGAGCCTCCCAAGTATTGTCCTTCTTATAACCTTAAGGCCTTAGAGGAGGTCCCACTAGACTAGAGTCAAAAACTAAACTCCCAGTGAAGTGAGGGAACAAGAATATAGTCACGCTCGATAATCATCTGGATCACCCCTTGATTCATATTAGTATGCCCCAAAACTTTAAGTAAAAGCACATGATTACAAAATGGTTAAAGCACCTACCAATGGATGACCTACCTCCCTTCATGAAGGAATGTCGGATGGGTTAAGGAAATATCAATATACCCAGAGCAATAAGTGGAGGATCTATGGTATCATGCCATGTATTGATCAATACGGCTACTGGTTCACCGGTTGTCCAAGGAGAAGAAAAATTTATCCTAAGGGTTACATACTTTTTGGTGGGTAACAATACCAATGAACTGCTTCATTGGCCCTATCCATGGCCTCATACAAGTAGCTCACTGTGGTTTTCTCACTATCAACCAAGCGAAGAACCTTTACCAAAGGTTCCTTGATAACACAAAACTCCTCCACTCCCATCCAAGAACTCTGATTGTGTCTCACAAGTTGGTTTATGGCTTGCCAATCCACTTCAATGCTATAGACACAAACATTCCACTCAACTCAAAGAAGCATCCTATGCAACTCCAACACAAAGTTGAGGAGAGATTGAGGAGAAATGAAGCTAGTTGTAGAACACATGATAACAGGATGATATATTGTCACACTCATAACCAACTCAATGATCCAAGGAATTTTTCCTAGGTCCTCTAACATCAAATCAATGCAATGGGTGGCACAAGGAGTCCAACATATGCTTTGATACTTGTCCATGAGCAACTTGCCAGCAACCACATAATTAGAAACATTAATCATAATGACTTGGACAACAAGCTATGAACCTATCTCTTGGATGAAATTATCCAACAACTCACATAATAACTTTATATCTTTAACATATGTAGATGCATCGATAGATTTGATGAACATTGTCCTCCTCTGACAAATAACCATGAATTCTAGAATGGACTTGCACTTCCCATCCACCCAACCGTCTAACTTAAAACCAAAAACATTAACTTCAACCATGGAATGGTAGAATGGGTTGTTCTTGGAAATGTTGAATTATACATCATTGAAAACATCTTGCCATACTCTTGTCGATCTCTTTCTCCTTTGTTTCCAACTTTCCACCATAAACTGAATAGAAGGTCGGTCCCTAGGCCCTAAACTTAGCACAAAGAAAGGTCATGCAATTGAGAGCTTGGGCATTGTGGAATGCGAGCCCAAGGATTGGCTTTCCCCCACCTCTGAGATGCTTGTAGATTTATTTGGAAGCTTAGAGCTTCATTTCTTCCCTTTGATCTCTCTTCCTATGTATTTCAATAATGGATTGACTTCAAATGTGGACAATTTTTGGGGTGGATGTTGGGAAAATCTCTACTTCATTCTCTAGAATTTTGGCAAAGTGGTATTTCAAGCAATGTTGATAATATCGCCGAGAAAATATCGCTGTATTTTATTGCCTGAAATATTGCGATATTTCTGAAATATCGCGATATTTCTGAAATATTGTTGATATTTCGACAAAATATCACGCTGCGACATCAAATATCGTCGGGCAAGGTGGGTCATGACTAGAAAAGAAATTTTGGTAGTTTTATTTGCTCATTTTGGTTTCTTAGTCTTGGAGAAGGAAGGGGAAGAGCTTTGTGGTGGTTTTCAAGGAGGGATTGAGGATCAAAAAGCCATTATCACCACCAACTAATTTTTTTTGTGTATCAAAGATTGAAGATCAGTTAAACAAACTTCATTTCTTCCATTAACAGGTATGTTTTTAAAATCCCCTATGTTAATGATTTTTTTCATAGATTTAGGTCTATGCTTGCTTGCCTCTTTGCCTACCAACATTTTGCTTCTTTGTTTTTTTCCATTTGCTATGATTTTCATGCCCATGAGCCAATGCAAGGGTTTTACCCATATTTGGAGAGCAAGCCTCATTTTTCTTAACTTTCTTTTTCTTAGTAAAAAAAAAATAGTTTTAAAATGAGTTGGTTATTACTTGTTTTTTTTTTGTGTTGGGGTCTTTAACGCCAATTTTTTGTTTTTTTTTGGTTCCCTAGGTTTAAATTAGTTCACTACTAATATGCCAAGAGCCTTGGACCCATTTTGGGAGTATGGGGAGAATGATGGTGGGACAAATCGGACATATCTATCATGCAAATTGTGTGGGACCAAGATGGCAGGAAGGGTTACACGACTGAAATACCATCTGGCTAGATCCCCTGGACATGATGTAATGCTTTTTATGGTTTCTAGTGCAGAGCTTATACAAAAAGCTCTTGAGGCAATTGATGAAAAACACAAAAAGATAGTCGCTAGGGAAAGGGCACTAATCTCAAATAGATAGCTGCTAGTTTTATTCGTTTTGCTACATATAACTCATGATGATGAGATACTTTTATATATGTGATGTTATTTTGTATTGGTTCTCCACATTTGAGTCTTTGATTGGACAATTATCAAGGATCAACAGGATTTGGTATCGCCTTTGATGTATCATTTTTATTTTACATCCACTACATCATATATATCAGTGTTTTCTTCATATTTATGTGCCAATGTGTTTATTTCATGTTATTATTGCTTTATATGTTTAAAAATATGAAAAAAATGAATATATTATGCATTTTTTATGTTTGTCGATATTTGTTGATATTTTGCCGATATTGCCGATAAGATGTTTTCTGGACCCTCGCCGATATTTTGCCGATATCGATATTTTCAACACTGGTTTCATGCAATTGATCCCGCCAAACATTTTGATACCACATAAATTGCAATTCAACCTCACCCTATTAAGACCATAATATGGTAGACCATACTCCCACCTTGGGTCCAATTGATTTGGAATTTTGAAATGTGTAGAACACATTAAATTTGTAAACCTATGAGACAAAAAATGGTGGGGGAATTTAGAATCCAAATACAAAAAGATCTTCAAGAATCCACAATTAGAATGCCCTAGCTACATGAGTGTTAAATCCACAATTCAAAAAGGGCGAGAAGATGTATATCTAATGGGCATTGTAAACCCCATACTAAATCTTGAAAAACAAAGAAAATAAAGACATAATTTTTTACATATCTGAAAATATCGATATGTTAGATTGGAGTGGATCCCCACTCCACAAATGTTTAGTTTATGCAGAAAACTATAGATCTCCCCTTGTTTGCTTGAGGGAAAATCGTCACACTAAGTTGAGAGCTCAATTCCCCTTAGTAATATTTGCAAAATGAGGTTGAAAAACTCAAACCGACCACTTCAACTGCGAAAAAAGAGAAGCATGGAAATACACAAGAGCTAATTATAGTGATATTTATTGTTGATTATCAACAAGGTTGGTTTTGGTGATATTATCATGATAATTCCAATAACTTGGCAATAAGTGCAAACTTTTGTCATTACTGCTTAGGAATTTGTTGTAGCAATGGCTAATGAGTTTATGGGCATTCATTAAATTTAGAGCAAGAGAAATGGGCAAGGTTATCTACAAAATGATGAGATAATGGGGACAAGACATCACTAACAACAAAGTAGATGGACCAAAAGTGTCCTAGAAAGCATATTTATAATTACTCTACATGGGAAACAGACTACTCAACAAACAAGAAATGAAATATGGAATAGGGATGGAGCTCAATAATTCAAGGTGACTCAATGGATAGCTTAAGCAACCAAACTTAGCAGTGGTAAAAAAAAAGTATTCTCCTCGTGATGTGCAATTTCAACTTAGTTGTTACACTTCTTTCCCTTTGGAGGTTTGTATGAAATTCATGGGAAAATAGAAACTTCTTTAATTCAATGCAAAAGATGGTGTTGATATTTAACTAACATTCATAAAGTGAAGGGAAGAAGGATGTAGTTCGCGCTGAGTTTTAGGTCTAGCTTCTGTAAGGGCTTCCACCCATCCACTGCCACGAGCCATGGGTCTGTGTATGGCTTCAAGGGAGTGCCATGGTCTAGAGTCGCAAACCCTAGAAATCTCTCAAGCGTAGACAATTGGTTGAACAAGGTTTTGTCTATGGAAGAACAGTGACTCCACTGTAGTTGTCGAAATCCTCATCCAACTATATTTGTTATGCGATCACTATCAAGGGCCGTGGATCAACAACAACCCCCACAATGGTGGTCATTAGCTGCTTTTTGGTTCGAGAGGAGTGAATGCAGTCGGAAAGCCCTCCAAGGCTATATCTTGATTTCTCTACTTCCTCTGTTCAGGGATTATAACCTCGCTCTGCCTTGAGAGCTATAAGGCCTATGTGGGATCTATCGTTTGGGCAAAAATGGGAGACATTTTCACAAAGTGTAGAGACAGAAAATAAATCCTTTCAGATTTTCCTTAAAACTCTAAATGGAAAGACCTCCATCTTCTAAATCAAGGATTCGAACTAGGTGGAAAACTTGAAACAGTGCATTCAAACTAGTCAAGGCATCCCTGCAACTTTTCAATGCCTATTATTTGAACGAACACTGCTACAGGACTCCTTCCAAATGAAGGACTATTGCATCCCCATGAACGGCAGCATTATTTTGAATCTAAGGTTGTGTGGCAAAGCTTCGAGCTCCAAAAACTCCAGTGGATCTATCTCTTTCAAGGATGCAATGAAAGGGAAGGCATCCATCCTAGCAGAACAGATCCAAAACATACTAGGTCCCTACATTGTAGAAAAAATGGAACAAGCACCAATCATGGAATTTAATCTTCCAAAGGTAAATTCCCTCCTTCCTACACTCCAATCCAAGTTTGTTATCTATAGATTTAATGGTTTTTGGCCTAGATCTGAAGCATTACACCAATGGATTTTTCCTTCTTCGACACCCAACCGTGATATTTATTTATGTTCAAAAGGCTTCATCATTGTTCAATTTGATAACCAAAAAGATTGGGAATATGTCCTAAATGAAGGACCATAGTTTTGGTGTAGAGCAGGGCTCTTCATTACTCCATGCCCAGATTTTGATGTTACTAATATGATGGTCACAACTATGTTGATTTGGGTGAGACTCCCAAATCTTCCTCTTCCTTTTTGGCACTATAAGGTCCTAGAGGACATTGGAAACACTTTGGGAAAATTCAAAAAGATGGACCTAGAAAGAATAGAGAAAGGTCTATTTTCTTTTGCCAAAATCTATGTAGAGATAGACCTTAGCAAAGGTCTATCTGACCACATTCAGTTGAATCACATAAACTTTTAGTGGATCCAAATATTAGATTACGAGAATACGACATTCAGATGTCGAACATGCTTTTAAAACAGGTCACCTGCAAAGCACATGCCCTCGCTCAAAAAAGAATCCAAAAAAGAAAAAGTGGCAGGCACATAAGCCAAAAGGATGGTAGGTATCAAATCCTCATCTCTCACGTGAAGGAGAGGAAGAAACCATGGAGATCCAACCAATCCAAGCAAAATAGGATGTACAAGCACAACAAGGTAACCAAGCAGAAGGGGGTGCAAAGGCTTGGTCCAAAATCGCAACCCATAAAAGAAGGGCAATGACTCAGTTAAGATCCAGGCAGTTGATGGGGTGGGGGGCACAAAAAGAGCACGTCTCTGAGAGTTCAGACTCGGACAATAAAACCTCACCAAAGACAACAGGAAGGAAACTGGCACAGGTTCTTATTGAATCAAACTTTGAGGTTTGGCATACAGTGCAAAACAAGAAAGGCAAAAAAGAGAAGTGATTATTTCCACACTTAACTTTGATTGTTTTCTTTGTATTCTCATTTTATAGTTTTTTTTTCTCTAGCTCAATGATGTGAGGCATATCTCCTAAATGCATTCAACATATACATAATGTAATTTTGTTCTTTCTTTTATGATGAATAAAATTACGGATGTCTTTCTTCGGATATGGTAGTTCTTGTGCAATATTGACTATCACAAGGCATATTAATTAGAAACCTGATGAGCATGCCACCCTTAATTTTCAATTGGTATACGAGGAATGGGATAGGTCATAGAGATCTACCTCAACAGAACTGCAATGGAATTTGCATCTTCACTATCCCATGTAGATTTTCAATTGTGGAATATTTAAGATAGTCATGACACACTTTTTAACACAAGGCAAACAAAATCCCACAATGTCATCCTTTGTCAACAATCCACTCAATTATAATGATCATGATCATTCATGGTATTTCTCCCATCGACCCTCCCCCCTTTTTCAAAGAGTTGTAGACCCAAGTTGACCACTAATCTGGTTGGCAAGCAAAATCATGATTGTTCACAGTGCCTTCCTACTAAGTAATTCCCCTTTCCCCAAAGTTGCGATCATTTCCCAACCATTGATCTGCTCTTAGGATCCTCAATGTTCATGGCATTTCCCCCATCGGCCCTTCCATTGTTTCAAAAGTGTTGCGAGCCCAAGCTAAACGTTATTCCAGTAGGCAAGGAAGATCATAGTCATCTGAGGCATTTCCTGTATCAACCCTCCGCATTTTCCCAAAATATTGTGGGCTCAAGCTAGATATCTCTCTGGCAATCAAGGAAAATCTTAGCCATTTACATTCATCTTTTTTGCAGAAGTTGCAGACTAGTGTGCCCCCATTGATATTATCATTGGGATGACCTCAACCATTATGTAGTATTCCTGGAGAAAATTTGCCCTTAGAGTTATCAGGAGCATAAGACAATATTGTATCGGTGTCACAGTATCCCTTTTCAATTCAACAAAGATGGCATTGAATACACAACAACATAAACAAGAAGATGATCTTTAACAATACCAACAATACATAACAAGTTATAATTCCCACAGATTCACTTCCTAGGGCTGTTACACCAGCAAAGTTTGTTGTACAACACTCAACAATTAAGAAGCAGTAGCACTCTTTTTACCAGGACTACAATTCTAATTACCTTAAACCAACTAACCAACTTACTAGTTCTTTCCGTCACTGCCCAGCTTGCCTTCACAACTCCAATGCATGTTATCATCAAAGAGAACTAGCAGAGCCTGTTGTTGTCCTAGAATGGCACACTGATTGCTGTATCCACTTTCTCCAACCAGGCCTTCACTTGGCTACCTCAAGCGTGCTTCAGTGAGGAGACGTTGTCACTACAAAACCCTCAGACGTGGCCCGCAACCACAAAATAAGCCCTCACTGCCAGAACAACACAGATGATCCCACTGCTGCAGGAAAATGGCCCCAGAGGCCCTCGCTACCTCAAGTAGGGCACTAGGAATGCTTCGTTGCTCCAATTATCTTCGTTGCCACAGGGAAACCTTTTTCAAGAAGGTCATTGCCTCAAACAAAGGTCTCCTAGGGGAATTTGCTGCCCAAAATCTATCCTTAAATGACCTCGTTGTTGTAGGGAAATTCCCTCAGGTTAAACGCATGCCTTGGAATTGGGGTTTCAGGACTGTCTAGCACCTCGTTGCCCTTGTAATTGCCCTAACAGTCTTACACAGAAAGAGTTGTCTGCTTGCCCAGTTATGACCTTTGCTACCCCGGAATTGTCTTGGACAAAATTTGGTGCCACAAAATTGCTCCTTCGTTGCCCAGACCAATCAATCCATAGAAATCTTCCTTGGTTGCCAAAATTAGATGAAAGATGCCACAGAATATTATGCCAGACAGAGTAGAGAGAACGGGATTGGCTAGGGTGGAATCTTTCACCATTTATTCACCAAAACCAATCAGAAAGAAAGGGATTTTAAAACCCTCAAGAGCGTCAGCTCACAAATCATAAAGTTCAACAATCCATCATGACTCACATGTAATGAACATAAATTACATTAATAATTATAACAGTTATTATGACCTAGGGTTGCATCCTTTAGCATGGACATGTCCCTTGCATACTATATAACAAGTCTTCTTGTCTACCTTTCAATCTCTTATTTATGTGATGGCTTGATTTAATGGTCCTCGTTGTTCATCACAGCCAACCAATGGACTTTAATATTGAAATTACGATTTAATTAACTATTCACATGATAACACCAGTGATTTTGCTGTGCATCGATTGACTTGCAACAGTTTAGAGAATAACCGTATCCATTAACTATTATGCACGGGTTTTCAATGTTACAGTTGAAAAAGGTTGAACAAGTCCATAGGCGTGGAACAGCCTCTACAATGGCATGATTCTGTAACAAGAATGAATTGTATTAGCTCCTATCCCCTGCTGAGGAACCAGCTAAATCATAGATTTGCATGGATTGTAACAAAACAGAGCCAGCATTTGAACAACGATTTAAACAAAGTAGTATGCAAATCCAGTTTTAAGCCATAAAATCTTGTCCACAGTCAAAAATAGAATGGACTTTAGTTGTTGAATGCTCTCAACCCATTGCTTGTTATAGTACAATTCATCTTTTGAGTTTCAAAATTCTTTGTTCCTGAATGGTTAATTTGCAAAGACATTTAAAACAAGCTCTAAACATTATTACAAAGCACTAAAACGTTTGACAGAATCATTTCTCTTTAATCAAATCTAAGAGAAAGAAAACTCTAAGTACAGACTCTCACCAGGGCCCAGCATTTCCACTTCTCTCCGCTGGGTTTATGCTTGTATCCCAAACCATCAACGTTAAGTCGTCGCTGCAAAAGTTTAATCCCATCATTATTTCACTTTTAACAAAAGTCTGTCCATTTAGAATTTATATAGTGAGAAGATGAAATACAATTTACTTCCCACCAGTATAACCACAGGAAACCAATCCATACCTGCAGGAGACCATTCTGTCTCCGGAAGAATTGAAAGATACTGCCCACACTGTTGATGTATGACCACTGCAATATCACGCAAAAAGAACATGGTACAGATAAATTAACAGCTTACTTTTTTAAGAGAACCAAAAACAATCATCTTCATGCTCAGTACTTCAATAATGCATTGCCTCGAGAAAATGAAGTCACATATCATATAAAATCAATATATGAACTCGGCAAATATTTAATTTCCATCCATGCCCAGACAAGATGTGCAAGCATAGAGAGTCCCTGGGCCAACTGATGTAAGATATCTCCTCAGAATTATGTAATTAAACTTCCATCCCCCTCAATTTCTGTATAACAAATATTTTGTGTCCAGAAACAGGGACAAAACATCATGGATGTGCTTGAGAAACATTTCTCATACATTTTCAGTGAAGAAACCGTCAGGAAAAGTTTCATGGACATGTACCTAGCATGTACCTGTAAGAAAAATCAGGTTTCTACAACAGTTATTTTAAGTTTTTTTCTGTGCGCAGGAAAGCCCCATGCATTAAACACCAAATATAAATAATGAAAAACTTGTCAAGAAAAAAGGCAGATTAAAGGACGGGCACTGATGCCTTTTATATCTTGAAATTATGCCCTCTTTTGCTATAAAAAACCTGTTGGGCCTCTATTCTTCCATGTCTTTTCCATGTTCAGCATTTTCTGAGTTGCAGGTACAGAGAAGTGTTTTGGCAGGTTGTTGACAAATTTCAATGGGTCTCCCTCCTTTATCAGTAGCTTCCTCTGTTCTTCTTCTTGTAGTTTCCTCTTTTACTTCACTTTCACTGAATTCATGGCCTCTTCACAAGCCCCATCAAAGTATCATTAAACCCCTGGTTGAAAAACCACCAATAATTCTCTCGATAGGAGAGGCAACTACCTTCTTTGGATGAATGTCCCTCTATTAGCAACTACAACAAGATGGGGTAGCAGGGAATGGAATTGCAACCTTTACTGCATGCTCCAAACTCATGTGAAGGACCATAGTTTGCATGATATCCAAACACAAGGAACATGGAAAATTCAATGCCATTTCAAGAGAAATAAAGAATGAATGAATAAAAATTATATTAATATCCACAAACAACTAAAGTATGCTCCCAGAAATGGAAACAAAAACCAAAACCATGCCATGGATGGCATGCACCACTGCAAGCTATCTCTATCCAATGGTTGACAGGGCTAGTATAATCACCATCTCTGAAATAAACATAGGGCAGCCGCACATCAAACCATAAGACATCATCCATATTCCCTTCAATCAATAAAGATTTAGGTGGCTCCAAAAATCTGAAATAACTTTCTTTGCTACCCTCCAACAAGCATGTAGATGAAGTATGGGACACAAAATCAGATCTAGTAAAAATTGTCAGGTCACAATTTAAGACCCGTTGTCCTCTTTTCTGTAGCTGGAATTTTTTGCAATAAACCAAAATCTAAAAAGGCTGTTGTTTATGCATAATATGAGCAAGAGATGAAATCAGATGTAAGAGATGAAGTCATGTGGCTGAAAATTTTCTGCATTTTAATTTTTCATATTCATAAACATGCCCAATTTCTGAAAAAAAAATTGCATTATTTATGACAAAACATGGCTGGAGAATTTGAGAGTTTTCACTTCCATGAACATATTTTTATGTTGTACCAAAACAACCCTAGTGATTAGAGGATACGGCTGTTCATTAACAAATGAAAAGGCTCATATACCTCCACAGTGCTTGGTTGTCCAAAACACACCAAATTTGAAATCCAGCCGTAGGGCTTTCACCATCAGTGTCATAAATGGGATCTCCATCAAAACACAGACAATTTCTATTTCACCTAAGCTTTTCAATAATGGAAAAAAGTGTCAACGTCTTCACACTCATGCCTGTTTCCTTCTTCTTCACATGAAGAAATAAGCATATCTGAAAATTCATTATCTTTCAAGGATTTCTTTATGAGATTAACCCCTCACAAAAGCATTGAAACATGCATCATTAAATTTAAAATATAAGAGGGAAAATCACTGATCAAACCCTCATCTTCCAAGGAGAGAATGAAATGGATGCTTAAGTGACTTTGTCACCAATGTCTTTTTTATGTGGGGCAGCAATATGATTTTCAAACCTTATCTTCTTTATCTTCATCCATATTTGAAAATACATGCAAAAGTGGTTCATGGGATGAAGAAGGTTGGCCATCTTCATTAGATTCCTTCTCAAGCTTTCCTTGGTCTAGCACACCATATTTTTCTATCAATATATTCAACCAAGGACATCAACTCTTCTCTTTTGTTTATGATTTCAGCAAATAGAGCACCAGAAGGATTTCTCTCATATTCAATCATTAGGTATTCGATGAATTTTTCTTTGTACTGGCAAGCTGCCAATAGATTTTCAATATCTTCCTCTTCCCCGTAGGTACTATCCTAATATTTGTGTATTTCTTGAATAAAGCCTACAAAAGATGATACTCTCTTCTTCCAGATATCTAAACCAATCATTTGCATCTCCTACCAATCTAATGAAAACAATCTTGCTGTAACATCTTCATGTTCAATATTGGGCTTTGAAATATGATCCATAAAAAAACCAACACGCTCGATTCATCCTAGAGAGGCTTTATTTAGATAGATCCACTAATACTTGAAAAATCTGAAGGAGCATACACTCTAGCACGTATAACTTCCATGATGACTTTCTCAATTTTTAGAATGAAAAATTATATGAAATCTAAAAAAATAAAGTACAACAACACCTCTTCACACCAATCGAGTCGCAATTGCTAGATCTTGCAAACAAATATTTCCATCAAATCATTGTAGCCATGTCTACTGAATCCAGGAAATGTAATTTGTCCCCAAAAAAGTGCCAAGATATTACCACCTGTTAACCACACTTGTGTCAACCGTCCAAGAAGCAAGGTACAAGGCAGTGGACAAGTGTTTTCAAGGATCATTGTCATCATTCAGCATCATTTTTGTCATTGTAAACCCAAATTTTGCTTTTATATTGTAAATGATTCTAGTATGACAATTAAGCCATGTAATAACACCTAGGTGAGCCTATAATTGTTCTCAAAGGTTTTCAACCTAGAGAGTTTTTTAACCTCCCTGAATTATGTGTGTTTGCAAACACGAATAATTGGCAAAGTTTTTCTCCCAGATAGATCCCAATGCTAGGGTGGAACTCATTGACGAGGTCTTAGGTGAGTCCTAGTTTTTATCAAGTCTATGTATTTTTCATACTAAATCATGTGTCTTGTCACAGAATTTAGTTAAGTCTTGAGGGTCTATGTCAAATGTGTATTTCCCCTTCTAAGGGTTGATAGTGTAATATTTTTATGTCAAAGTGTATCTAGGAATAATTTAGTGCATGGTTACTCATATCTAGACACCATGGCTAAATTATTTTATTACAAATGGACTATAGAGTGGAAAAACATTTATTCCCCTCTTGAGTCTTTTAATTAATTTTTTTGGCAAAAATAAAAACCATCAAAAGAATTGTGGGTCAAAAAAAAATGGAGGTCCTCCGCGAAGGGAAAAATGGATTTTTTAAGAGAAACTGACCCCTTGGACCTTGGTGGTCAAGTCAAATTTGAATTTTTTAAGGACAAAAGTCCAAAAAAATATTTTTTGGACTAGGAAAAAAGGGATTTTAAGAGATTCAATATTTTCCTCAAAATAAATAAATAAAATTCAATCGCCAGAGGAGACCAAGTTATTTCAAATGAAGATCAAGAGATGAAATTATTTTGAATAGGATCAACCAAACTAGCCATTATTTTCCAATGTGGAAAAAGTCGAAGTCGGGATTAAATCGGCAAGGGTCCAAAAGTTGAAAAAGTCGTTAAAGTCGGGAGTTTTTCGAAAAAGTCGGCAAAATTAAACGGCCAGACAAAAAAATAAAAAAATCGGGATTTAATCGGCCAGCCAAAAAAATCAAAAAATCGGGATTTATTCCCAACTTTTTCCACACTGTTATTTTCCACTTGGAGGGGTTTTCTTCTCTCATTTTCTATATAAGGAAGCTATCAAGCTCCTCATTTCATCTTTGGATAATGTAATGATTATCTGATGTAAAATTCAATCGCCAGAGGAGACCAAGTTATTTCAAATGAAGATCAAGAGATGAAATTATTTTGAATAGGATCAACCAAACTAGCCATTATTTTCCAATGTGGAAAAAGTCGAAGTCGGGATTAAATCGGCAAGGGTCCAAAAGTTGAAAAAGTCGTTAAAGTCGGGAGTTTTTCGAAAAAGTCGGCAAAATTAAACGGCCAGACAAAAAAATAAAAAAATCGGGATTTAATCGGCCAGCCAAAAAAATCAAAAAATCGGGATTTATTCCCAACTTTTTCCACACTGTTATTTTCCACTTGGAGGGGTTTTCTTCTCTCATTTTCTATATAAGGAAGCTATCAAGCTCCTCATTTCATCTTTGGATAATGTAATGATTATCTGATGTACTAAGCAAGGCTCGGCTGGAATTACTTTGCACTTAATAAAAAGTCTTTGGGGTTCAATTCAAGGTGTCTCTCATTTGCTAATTTATGATATGTTAGATGATTTATTTATATGCTTTGAACTATTATAACGTTGATTATTATTTCAATCGCCAGTGGTAGGAACATCTATTAGCACATGTATCTTGCTTTAGGTCTTGGGCGTGAATAAGCACTCTAGATCTCGCGAAGTTTGGCAAGTATCTCTCAATTTATAGATCTATTGTGTGAATCAAACCCCTTTTGTTTAATAATATATCTTTGAAGTGCGTTGAGTTACAGGTTGCTCTAGCCCTTGGCCTCCAAGTTGACAAACTGTGAAGGTATCACACCCTTGTTTGGCTCCAACTCTTGATCCAACGAAAACCTTATGCAAAAGGGCTTTGCAAAAATTAAAAACTTATTTTCTCACTATCTTCAAATTTATTTCACTTGTGGCATAAAGTTTCATTATGCTAATGGCAGCAAATTTTTTTTGTAAATATTTATAAAATTATTTTTCCACTAACCCTTGTATTTTTAGATTCTAAACCTTTTATTTTTTGTATAGCTATTTTGGTTTTGGGGTTTTATTTGAATTGTTGTATATATTGGGAATTTGGGGCTTTTTCTTTTTCATTTGTGCAGATGATAACTCAAGGGTTTGAAGCAGAAATCAATTTTTGGAGAGCCTTGACTTTACTAGCCTAAACGGCTTGGGTTTTGAGGGTTTGTAAGCCCTTTGAGCAAGTCGTCCAAGCCTACGGAAGAATTCCTTGGGGTTTTGAGAGCTGATATATGTTAATCTAGGTTGTCATCGATGTCAATATAGCAGTGTTTGCGATGGCAAATTCTTTAATACATGTTGTTGCCCATTGATGCCCATTGATCATAATACTACTCATGGAGGATCCAAGGATTGAATACAGACATAATAGAAACAGTGGAACCAAGGAAAGATATCAGAAGCCATTAGAAGAGAAAGACAAAGAGTAAAGAGGAGAAGTCATCGTGAAGCCACAAAGTGAGAGGAAGAGTTCATCGAAAGCCATCAAAGAAGCAAGTTAAGGAGCAACAGAAGCAGGTTTTTGCATATGCCCAAGGGTAAGTGCTATCAGAAGAAAAAAGAGGAACATTGCATCGAAGGAATTATATCGGCGAGTTATCGGCGGCTTTACCATTTATTATGTGTCATGTTGAATCCCCCGACTGCGATATGTATTACGGACCCGAAAACAGGTTATGGTAACCGCCCTATTGTAATATCGCATCTGCACATATCGAAACCTTCGCATCGCAAGTTATGAAGGCTTGTCACATTAAAACCCCCGATTGCAATATAATGGAGTCAAGAAATGAACGGCGGAGATCAAACCCAAGTGCTTACGGAAGGTGAATCGCTGAAATAGATCTGGATTGTCAAATCGACAGATCTGTTAGATCGATGGTGATTAGCGACTGCGGGGGTAGGAAAGTACGGATTTCCTTGATCGTGGTTGAAGTCCCGCACTCAATCCTAGCCGTCACTCTCATATTCAACTCTTAGATCACAGTCAACTGCAGGGGTTAAGGCCGTTTTAATCCATGTGCCAGTCGAAGTCCCACAAACCATAGATTGCGATATATATGTGGACCCGACCGCTCTATTAGAATACACTGTTATGTTGTATCTTATCCGCCACGTCGGAAGTTATGTACCACAAGTCTTAAAAGATGTCACGTTAAAAAACACCAATTGTGATATTATTGCGGACTTGACTGCACCACTATAATATGACTCAATATGATATCGCGTTCATTGAATCGCATGTTTCAAAGAAATGTCAAAACGCTGATTGCAATAAGGGTGTGGACACAACGGACTGCCGCATCCGCTCTGTCGGCCGTAGGGGATCGACTATGTTATGAGAAGACCTCCGGAAGTTGCGATTGCGATTAAGGTGATGATGTGGCAAGTGGGACCACCCATTATATGGTTTTAACTATGTTGATATGTGAATATCAATGATGTTGATATCGGAGGACAGAGCATGTGCACACTTGTAAAACCTCTGATTTTCATGAAAGTTGCGATTCCGATTAAAAATATGACGTGGCGTGTGGGGACCTCTATAAATGTGGATTTTCATGAAGGTTGCAATTGGGGTAAGGTGACGACATGGCAAGCCCTCCAATATATTTTAATATACCACCTCATGCACAAGTCGGCCCCTCCACCTTTGAACAAGTCGTTTTGATTCATTGGCAAAACTCGTCCATATATATATATATATATACACACACAATTTGAAACGCTTCATGTGATTTAGGCATATCGGGCATCTATCACAAAGAACAAGGATTGGAGGAGTTTAGGGCATCATGGGCAAAAACAGGATGCACTATTATGTCCGATGGTTGGACTGACCAAAAGGGGAGAAGCCTTTTAAACTTCTTGGTTAGTTGTCCCCAGGGGACTATGTTTGTGAAATCTGTTGATGCATCTCACCAAATCAAAGATGCAAAAACTTTATGTGATTTGTTGGATGCGTTTATTTTGGAGGTGGGTGAACAGCATGTTGTCCAAGTCATAACGGACAATGCTGCAAATTATGTTGCTGCTGGTAGGATGCTTATGGACAGGCATCCTACTTTATTTTGGATACCTTGTGCTGCCCATTGTATTGATTTGATGTTAGAGGACATAGGGAAAATTCCCTTTGTCAAAGATATTGTTGACTCATCGAGAACTATTACAAAATTTATATACAATCATACATTTGTACTAGCCTTGATGAGAAGATACACCAACAACAAAGAGTTGGTGCGGCCCGCCATTACACGGTTTGCCACCAGTTTCATATCTCTTCAATCCCTCTTGAATTCTATGTGGGATGTGAAGAGAATGTTTCTTTCAGAGGACTGGCTACGTTCCACAATGAGCCGCAAACCAAAAGGAGAGGCCGTATGCAGACTAGTTTCATACCAGGAAGACTTCTGGGCGGGAGTGAAGGAGGTGTGTGCCGTTACTGAACCTTTGGTAAAGGTTCTTCGGTTGGTTGATGGTGATAAGCCCGCAATGGGCTATTTGTATGAAGCCATGGACAAGGCCAAAGAAGCCATTCGGGCCTACTATGATGACAAGGGAGATGATGGGTTTCAGAAACAACTCCTTCTATGGGGAGTGATTGATGAGCGATGGAACAACACACTCCATCGTCCCATTCATGCTGCAGGGCTTTTCCTGAACCCTGGATTTTCTTATGCATGTGGGTTTGATTTTGATGCTGAGATCATGGATGGATTCTTATCCTGTGTTCAAAAAATGGTGCGATCTCCAGAACAACGTATAGAGATCTCTAAACAAATTGAGTTGTATAGGATGGCAGGTGGCACATTTGGCTTTGACATCGCTGTCAATGATAGGCTGATTAAAATGCCAGGTATTTTTTTGTTTGTAACTTTGTTTCAACTTTCAAATTTCATTGTCTCCTCAAATTCCATTTTTTTCTTATGTTTATTTAAAATTTTATTTGTAATTTTGTTGTAGATGCCTGGTGGCAAATGTATGGAAAAAGGGTACCCCTTTTGCAAAAGTTGGCCATTCGCATCCTCAGCCAAACATGTAGCTCCTCAGGATGTGAGCGCAACTGGAGTGTATTTGAAAAAATACACAATAAGAAGCGCAACAGATTAACACTTAAACATTTAAAATATTGCAAATTTCCAAATAAATTTTTGAATTCATTAAACAATATTTTTTGTTAATTATTAATTATTATTTCATGATCTTTGTACAGGTTGGAGACCCAGAGACTTAATGACATGGTGTATGTCTACTACAATCTTCGATTGTGGGTGAGGAAACTGGAGAAGACACCTAATGTGGAGACCATCACATTGGATGGCATTGACACCACTGCTGCATGGAGGGTCGAGGCCGAGAGGCCTCTCATGGAGTCTACTGATGATTGGTTAGGGCAGGATGTTGTGGAGGGGGAGGAGGAGCAGGAGGAGGAGGAGGAGGAGGTGACACCGCCTGCCCGAGCTACCACTGCCACCTGTAGACGACGTGGTCTACCTCCTGTACCTCCTACTTCTAGTTCTTCAGCTAGTAGAGCACATCAGACTCCACTGCCCTCTCCACCAGCACAGGCACCAGCATCTACATCGAGAGGGAATGGGAAAGTTGTTGCATTTTCTCGCAAGAGGGGCAGAGGAAATCAATAGGATTAGACTTTCATTTTATTGTATATGACATTATGACATGATGAGATACATTATCATATTTTTTGTTGATATTTTGAGGCTGAGTTGGGACTCAGGAGTCAGGACTTACTATTCAGGACATGATTCAATGTTATGTGTGATTTTAGCGTTAGAAATGATATTAAACATCTTATATATTAGTTTTTTTATCATATTTATGTGTCAATGTATTTATTTTATGTTGTAGATGGTTTAGATATTAAAAAATTGAAAAAAAAAATGAAAAAAAATGAATATTTTTGTACCAAACGATTTTTTCCCGCTTTTTTCCGCTTTTTTCTCGATTTTTCTGCTTTTTTCCGCTTTGTTCCCCGCGCCGATTTAATCCCGCTCGCGCTTTTAACAACATTGCTAAATACAGTATCTGGAAGGAGAGAATTGTGTTGGTGTTAGAGGAGAGTTTGTGGATCAAACCATGAATCCACCAATGCAACACTTTTGGTCGCCCATAAGAAGAAGGGCGTGAAAGCCAGGAGGACTATCCTGGATGAAGTGAAGGACCACATTGTTCGTCATGTGTCCGGGAAGAAAACCACTAGAGAAATGTGGGAGGCATTGACCAAGTTGTACCAAAGTGACAACCAAAACTAGAAAATAGTGTTGAGAGGGAAACTCAAGAGCACCAAGATGTCTAAGACTGAGACAAGTTCTTCTAATCTCACCCGGATATCTCAAGTATGAGATAAGCTTGTTGCAGTATGCGAGACAGTGTCAGACTTAGAACTGGTAAGGATAGCTATGAACGGGTTCACAGAGTGGTGGGATACCTTCGTTAAGGGAGTCGTGGCATGGGAGCATCTCCCAACTTGGGATAGGTTGTAGGATGACTTCACCCAAGAGGAGACTCATGAGGAGGCTCTACATGGCTTCCAAGTAAAAATTGAAGGGAATGAGGAGAATGTTGTTCTTTCAAGTCATGCAAGAAAGGGCAAGGGGGCTGCCAAACTGAACAAGAGAGAGGAAGGATCCTCACATAATGGGAAGAAGCACATGAGCAAAGTCAAGTGTTTTGCATGTCACCAGCGAGGACATTATGCAAGATAGTGTCCAAACAAAAAGAAAGACAAAAGGAAAACAAAGGTTGCAGCATTCGTAGAGATTGATGAGTTTGAAGCAAAATTTGAGGAGATCCCATTGGTGGTTGTTTGTCTTTCTAGCACTAGTGTTAAAAGTGCCCGGTTTGTGGACAATGATGAATGTTTCATGGATAGTGAAGCATCTCACCATATGATGGCAATGAGGGAAGTGTTTCTTAGTGTTTCAGAGACAGATTCAAACATGCATGTGAAAGTTGCTACGAGTGCCATACATGCAGAGTGAAAGGGGTTGGAAAAATGTTATTCTAGCTAGAATCAAGTGGATCTCTGGAGGTGGCAGAAGTGTTATATGTCTCAAAGTTGAAGATGAGCTTGCTCTCAGTGTCAACTCTGGAGGACAAAGGGTATGATGTTGTGTTCTAGAAAGGACAAGTATTCATACATTAGGAGGGAGCTACCCAAGACACAGCAGTAAGGTTTGGTGTCAGGACAGTTAAGTTGTACAGCTTGCAGTGTTAATTTTTCCTAGGGCTATAGTTCTTTGCTTTGATAATTGCATTTCATTATTTATATATTGAATTCACCTAACAACATCATAACATTATTAGCAACGTATGCAATTATATAGAAGAACAATATCATCATCAATGCAGTGGAACATAAAGGAACAATAGAAGAAAAGCATTCACACATAGAGACACCAGGATTGGTCAGAGACCAAGGCAAAACCATACAAAGGGGAAAACCATTTCAAATTCTTCTTCTTATTAGATTGTCATAAAATGTTCAGCAAAGAGAGAGTACAATGATCCAAATCATCAACCACAAAACTATCTAGCAAAATCAACCAAACAATATCCAAGAGATGAATTCAGCAACACTACTAATCAAAATCATGATTCAAAAGTCTGCGGTCAATTATCAACCTCTGCGGTCAACCATCGGAATCTGGGGTCAACTGTGACCTGAAACCCTAGGTCTCGGTTGCACGGAGCAAGTGCTTATGCGTGCAGCTGAAGCATTATGGCCGCACGGCGCATGGAGACGCTTCTATGCATGTGACTACGGCCGAAAATTTCCTATGACAACCTTGCGGCTGCGAACCAAAAACCCTAATTTGCACCTTCGAGCTTCGGACGACGAACCCTGCAATCTAGGACATATGCGAACCAATCACCATGAACCAACTTCAGACCTATGCAAGCCATACCAAAGAAGAGAGAAGAATAGAATGATTGATGATGATCTGCAAATCAGGGTCACTTGAATGATTGATGATGAATCCGTCAACCTTTCAAGGAGGTTTTTGTGGTAATTTGTGGTGAAACTTCAAGATCTGAAGCAGATTCAAGTTGTTTTGCGGGTTTTCTGATTTTTGGGGCCTCCTAAACCTAGCCTTATCTCACGTAAACCTAGCCGCAGCTCTCTCCTACTCGTTGGGTTAGACATTGGCCTGTTTAGGGCTTGGAAACCATTGTCGTGGGTTCCTCTACACCAGCCGTCAGCTTTAACAGTTGGCCGCAGTCTTGGTTGGACCCCCTGAAACCTTATCGCGAGCTTATAGCCCTTCCTCCAGCCTCTGCCCCCTCTACAGTGGTTTTTCATCCCCCTCAGCCTGCTTCTTCCTTCCTCCGTGGCCCTTCTACTCCCCTCTGCTATCCTTCCAGCCCCTTCTCAGCCCTCCCTTCTCCTTCGCTGCCCTTTGGCAGCCCTCCTTGCCTCTGTCGCAGGCCTGAGCAGGCCTCAAAACCTCACAGCAATCCTTCCTTTGCCCAGCGTTGGCTCCCAGTCATCCTTTTCCTATCCCTTGTTGCATCTTTCAATCACTGTTTGAAAAATCATCGACTTTTCTGTGTCAAATCTTGGTGCATTGCAGAGTTCTAGGTTTCAAACTTTTGTGTATGCAGTTGATCATTACATCAGAAAAGTTATGGGCTAGAGAACTAACCTCCTACCGAGTCAAGAGATCTCTGGTTTGCATTTTCTCATCCCTCGAACCCTCTCTGTCTCACATGTGCAGCATTTTAAATTCATGGCAAAATTTTAATAAAATTGGTATAACAGGCCATTCACACGAATTAGGAATGCATTCTAAGCTTGTTTGATGACTGTCATAATTTTTCTGAAGGGTAATCTTACATCACAGTGGTATAAAAGTAATTGGCAGTCACCTTATCTAATTAGGCTCTCATTTCCTTGCATCCATTGCTCCTTGGGTAAGTGTTTTTCTTGCTGACTAGACTGTTTCTCTAGCTGTTGTTAGCATTGGTATCTTTGCTGCCTCATAATCTCTATTGCATTCATACCTTGCATACAAAAGTTGACTCACTGATGTCATACATTTGTTGATTGCACATTTGAAAGTAATTGGAACACATATAGCATAAAACTTCTATTGTGGGAGAGATCCGCTTCATTGTTTGATGTGTTAACGCTTGTTTTCTTATAAGTTCCATAGTTTAAATTGCATATACATAAGCCACTCCCTAAAGCACATTCATTTCACAATTTTGGTCAAATAAATCAATCTAAAGAGTTACTGGTATCTATTATTTCCATCATTCTAATTGGCATAACAACCTGGTCATTCTTGATCCATTGACTAATAACCCAAGGTTGCGGGGGAGCGGCTCCCCCCCCCCCTCGAACCCGCTCTTGGAGCGCGCTCCCAAAATCGCTCCCACAGGGAGCAAATTTCAGGAGTGACCCCAGAAGCAAAATTTTCGCTCCCTAGCCTTTTTTGCAACAAAAAAATTGCAGTAACATTCCAAAAGCAATATTTTTTCAAAGAAACAATTAATTTTTTAGTGGGGCGGCCTAATGATCAAGCCTATGGCCCTAGTATAGATATGCGATGGAGAATATCGATTAATCCTTTTACTTAAACTTTTAACATTACCATGAAATGACTCAAGATGTTTGAGAGTGGTTCCGACCTCATTGGATTTCATATGGAGAAAGTAGAATTTTAGATCTCATTCAAAATCCAACAGACTTATCAGTTTTTCAGGGTTTTAGGATTGGGGGGATTGCAATATTTCCATTGGATTTTGTCACGTATTAGGGTATGGAACTCGTATTTAATCAAGAGCACCAATCCCTCTATGTACCTTGATGTTAGTGACATTGGTTGTCGAACTCCTCTATCATGACCGTACTAAAAATGTACCCATCACTCAAACAAAATCTTGACTTGACATGCTATGTTTTTTCTATCTTATGTTAATGCTTAGAGGGTGATATTAATGACAAAGATCCTGACCTTCCAACAAGACTCAGAAATTAGACATTTCTCGTGGCAGCAAGAGGCCCAAGTATTAGCAATAGATACATTTACTTGTCTTTTCTAGTTTCTAGTAGTTTTTATGACTGTTGACTCTTTCATATTTATTATGATATTTTTTGTAAACATTATATGACACTTAAGTTTGAAGTTTGAAGTTGGCAATTATAACTCATTGGTAATGAATTATGAATATGATGCTTCGTGAAAGTTGAAAGTTGTTTCATTTCATTTCATTTTATAACATTTCATTTCATGTTAGATATTCTTTGTTGGAATGGTTACACTTAGCTTACAAGTACAACTTTGGTGATCAATGATGATAAATGTTATATATTGAATTTGAAAGTTTGAAACTTTGTGATTGATGAATCATGAGACTCAATATGTTGTATGTTACTAACTTGTGGACGTGGTTGATGAAGATTATAAATTCTAGATGATTGACGTTATATGGTTCAATCTATGTTTTTATGCTTTTTATATCTAATTCATCATTCTACATGCTTTTGTTGACATATATGCATCAAAATATAAAATATATATATATATATTATATAAAAAATCGCTTCCCAATTCGCCCCTGAAACAGGAGCTTCTGAAAATGTCGATCCCGCTCCTGCTCCCCATTTTCGCTTCCGCTCCCAAGTAACCTTAACCACTTGTGAATAATAATTGTGCTAAGATCTAGTTGCTGCTCACATAGCTGAGACATTTGCTATAACTGTCTTTACTGTTTCACTAAAGCATCTTGGAATTTCATCCAGCATTAAGGTTGCATTTGAGTCTTGTGAATAATTTTAGTGCTGATCTAACTAACTGATATATACTTGGCAATAGGCTGCTGTAGTCCATTTTTATTGACAGTGATCTGATTCATTGTTCCTAAGTATATCGTGTGCCTCCGACTCTTCTTCCTTGCATGTTTGGGACTGTTATAACTGAAGCAAAATCTGATTTAAATTCTGAAGTCTGGTGCATATTTGGCAAAGCTAATCATTAGCATTTGGACAGAAGATTGGTAGAAGATTGGTATTGTTTCTAGGTGCAAATTTTGTCAAGGATAACCTTTGCATTTCCTACTAACCATCTCTCCCTCATCTCTTCTCTAATTACATCTTTCATATTTGCATTGCATAATTACATAAGTTGTCTCTCTCTTGCATTTTGTCACAACTCATGGTTTAATTTGTTTCACTGTTAGCAATCTCATCTAAATTACTTGTAGTTGTGTTATTAAAGATTCCTCTTGTTCTAAATTGCCATTGGGGTAATCAAGACTCATTGCTAATGTTATTGGCATATCTTGGGCATTAATAGTCTTGTGGTAGCTTTGAATCATTGGCAAAGTGTTCTAGATAAATCCATGCTCTAAATCGTTACTATTGGCTTATGTTTGTTGTATCTTGAGCATATTGGTGAATCATTTACCTTGAGTAATTATATCGTGGAAATCCTGTTGGCACTTTGATAAACTGGCACTTGTCTTATGGTTAATATTGTCTTTCGAATATCATTGTCAAGTACTTGTTTCCTTAAGATTTGATTATAACTTAAAGTACTTCATCACTAAGAAAATCTTAGCCTAAGACTCACTCAACATCTTTGCATCGCATCCTAAGTTTAATTGCATTAATAACTTACCTCCAAGCATAAGCTTGGTTGATAGACCTCTAGGACCACCCTTCTCATCTAGCTTGAGGGGCTTAGCAACTCTTCGATGGTTAACACGGTGACCTTGCAGTCGTCAAAGCCAATGCAACGTCGAGGCATCAAGTGATAGGAGACTAACAGAAGGTATTGTTAATCAAGCCCTTGCTTGCTTCCTGTTGGCCTCCTTCCGACAACCTACCTTGGAGCTTAGCCTCAAAACAATTAAGGGAAGGTCATATTCAAATTAGGCATTTAATTAAAACTAACCAAGATCTTTGCATCACACCTAGGTCTTAGGATTTGCATTTCATATAGGTTAGAAAAGCATCAAAGCGGCAGTTGTCCATCCCATTACTTGGTCTTAATTCAATAAGCAAGAGCTTTGACTCCATAAGGCACTGGTCTCGAATATTATATAATCTAATCCCTAAAATCTTGCTAAATTTAACCAAGTAGCTAGGCCATTCAACTATCTCCTAGACTCGTTGGTTCCCAACTTGTCCTTCATCATCTCATTTCCATAGGGTCTACCCCCCATAGCCTGTTGTTGGGAGACAGCTAGAATGGAGAGGTTGGGATCAAGGTGACAGCCCCCGACCTGAGTCGTTGTCGCAATGCCTGTACAATTTGAGCAACAAAAAAACCAAAACTAATATGAAATCCATGAAAGTTTCTACCAATATCATTGTTAAACTTTTCAATCCAAGTCCCTAAGTACCAAGTTACAACTTTGTATATTATCGTAACAACAACAGTAATTCATCAAGTAATATCAATCCAAACTTCATCAAGTCGTCAACATGATCATAATATGAATTATTTTTGTTGCTAAATGTAAATGCATACACCAAGGACAAGTCATATATTCATTGAGATATTTCTGCAATAACCAGATTAAAAATCACTGCATACTAAGGAGCACTCCTTTACTATTATACTAGCTCCAATGATCAAATTTGATATGCGTATTACAGACCCCTGCAAACACAAGATTAGTCAAGACATTCACATTCTCTGCAATAGGTCAAACATTATGTAGATCTCATTGTTCCTTAACTTCCCTAACCATAGAACTCTCTATCATCTGCTTCATGTCTTTAGATTTGTCATACTCCTGGTGTGCTCCTAGTTTTGTGCATAATTTTTAGTTTTTTGAATCTTACAGGCTCAATCACACCCATAGACCTTCTTCCATGCAGCTAGGAGGCTTACAGCTGCACCTTTAAGCCTTTCTCCCATCAACTAGGGCTTGGACTAGGAGAAACCCTCTTTGCTCGGACCAAAATTTCAACAACATCATATGATCATCTATTTATGCCTAAACAATAAAGAACCTTATATGCAAATAATAATAGGCATTGGGATTTCATGGAGAGTTTCTCCCTCTAAATGGAAAGCATCTTCAATCATCTTCAATCAAGACATTAACCTATCTATCATAATATTCTCGTGCATCAACAAAACTGTCAAATCACGAGTTCAAACTATAAAGTTCACAAACATATGTGCATCATAGTTATGACAAATCATCGTCAGTTGCTTCATATGAACATGTCATCATTCATCAAAGATTAGTGTCATATAATTAGGACAAGTGAATCTTCATACTTCAAGGATCATAATCACAACATCACTTCTTTATCACTTTACTCAACCATCAAGTTAGGAATCCAATTTTACCACATTTTCAATTTACTAAGCTTATCAAAACCTAACCAAGATCAACAAGATCCTGAGAATCAATCTTATTGACACACTTTTATTATCAAGGTTGCCATGCTTATCATAAGCAATAGTATCAAGTTACCATAT
Organism: Pinus taeda; assembly: GCA_000404065.3. Classification (NCBI taxonomy): domain Eukaryota; kingdom Viridiplantae; phylum Streptophyta; class Pinopsida; order Pinales; family Pinaceae; genus Pinus; species Pinus taeda. Next base: position 130,829 of record APFE030426225.1, on the reverse strand, counting down.
ATCAAAATCAAAGTTTCTAACGTTCTTTGTAAAATCAAGAAATCCAACATGTATAATAAAATGTAAGATACCTACCAAATATCAAGTGCACCAATATATCACATGTACCAGAAATCAAACTTACTTTCATATGCATGCATGAGTCATTTATGAAGATGATGTCCTCGTCATATCTCAAGGCTTACCTTGCCATCCAATGTGAAAATTTCACCACTGAAATTATTATTGCAGTAACTAAAATTAATTCTTCTAGCTGCAAATTAATTAACAGTTTATTTGCTACGGCAAATATCGAATAAATCACACTGCAATCTTCACAAATAAAAATACTAAAAAAGATAAACTGGAAACTGAGAAAATATTGGCACACACACATACACACAAAATGACACTGTTATTTTTGGACAAAAGTCCCCAAATAAAACCCAACTTGGGAAAACCGGTGCAGCAGCGAAGGATTTTTATTATTAAGCAGCAACGAGAAATTTTGAATACAATAAATATCGCCAAACTAGCGAATCCATCCAAGAGAAATACTAGCAAAAAAATTCTCTGAGGAAAATTACCCTCTCCGAGCAATCCTGGCTCCTGACTACCTTTGAAAAGTTAGTCGTCCAACCAGCTCTGCGCAGGTCCCGCGTCACCCTAGCGCAGTCCCTCACATGCTTTGCCTAAATCAACTACCAATCTAGCCCTCCTGACTGCTACTAACTAAGAAACTAATCTTCGACACTCTAGAAAATATTCCTGACCTCTAGAACTAAGAACGAGCACCTCTTTAGCTAGATCAAATTGCCCTCTTGAGGCTCTGAGCAGCCTCTTCGAGAAAATCTCGGCATCATCTTTTTTACCCTCCAGAACTGGAAAACTTCCTCCAGGCTCACTGTCTCTGCCCCTCTCTGCTTCCCTTCTTTGACTCTAACACTTCCGGCAACTATTGTTGTTCTTTGGAGAAATTGAACTGCCCAAGGAAATTGACCTCAAGTATCACTGGTGTGTTCTTCCATCTACCCATCGACTTCTTATAATCTCACTGTGGGACTTCAACGGCCAAGATTAAAACTTAATCAATGGCTGAGATTATTTCCTAGTCAATCCGTGCGAGTTTCTAGAGAATTCTCACATTTCTCAATTGATATTGATTAATTAACCAGTTTTTCTAAGTTTAGACTTAGGAAATATTTAAAAATTGGTTAATAATCTAATTGAGACACTTCTAGGTGGAATTTCCATAAACGATTTTTGCGTTATGGAGAACTCACGTGTTTTAGCCTCTCCACAAAGTTTCAAGACTAGAACACCTCGGATGCTACAAAAACTAACACTCCCTGTTAGCGAGCAAGGTGTTCTAATGCCAAACTACTCCAACACCCTGTCTCTGCATCACCCTCTGTATACATTGTTGATGTCTAGCCACTATGACTGCCTACCACTACCCACCAACCACTGCGCAACTTTGATGTTGCATCTTTGTTGCCGCTGACACTGTTATACTGCTACCAACTCTACATCTGCACTACAACTCCCTCTCAACTATTGTTGTTGCTACTGCAACTACTACAATTGTGAAGCATCTGAAATACTAAAACATCTATGTCTCATGTTGCATCTGTCTCCTAAGTCATAACTACTACTAGCCTCTACAATGTCCACTGGGAATTTGCGATGTTGCTAACTCTGATACTAAGCCTCTAACACTGCTCTCCGCTCCTCAGCATCTAACTGCAACTAGTCTACAATTGTCACTATGGAACTGACTGCATCAACTGACATTGATCCATCTTGCTACTGAATTGTTGGAATTTCTAAGTTTAACTCGTAAGAAATTCTTCTTGTACTATTTGGTTTATTTCTTCCTACTTGTTTAATTACTTAACAAGTTATTTACCATGTAAATACTGAAAATAAACACAAATACAATATCAACATCTACAGATCATCAACTGAAAGAAAAGAAGCACACAAGTGACACCATTATTTTTGGACCAATGTCCCCGGAAAAACCCAATGCAAGAAAACCGGTGCAGTTATTCAGAGGGTTTTATTATTATGCAGTTTTCATAATACAACCAGGGTCCAAAAATGGCTCACCCAACAGAAAATGCCCTTGACAGTAGTACTTCTCCTCAAAGACAGATATTCCGACTGAATAATCATCGGATGAACAATCCCACCCCAACAATTGCAGCTCCCACTGCTCTACGTCACTCTGATAGGGACTGTGTCACCCTATCCAGCTCACCAGCACACAATCTGTCCCACTAAATCCTTCCAGCGCTGCCTCTTGGCCCTGCGTCATCTCTACTAGCCTATGCGTCACACCGTCAGCTTTGCTAGCCTCCGCGTCAGCTTCTAGAGCCTATGTGTTAGCCCCTAGACCCTTTGTGTCTCACACGTTGGCCTCTCCTGGCTCTACGCAGCTCCTAGCTGCCTCTGCGTAGCACCCAGCTGCCTCTACGTTAACCTCTCTGGACTTTGCGCTGTCTCTCTGGTAGCAACTCTGCCTCTCTGCTATGTATTCACTGCCCCTCGTTGTTGATCACTGATTCTATCTCTCTTAGCAAACCCCGCTCTAGAGAATAGAATGACTAATCACTCTGGTGTATTCTCCAACTGACCCTCAAGCCTCCTCTTATACTTTTCTCGTTGGTCCTTCAATGGTCGAGATTAAATCTCTAATCAACTGTTAAGATTAGATTTGGCTTAATCCATGACTTTTGGAACCTTCTAACCCAGTTTTATATTAATACCCATTAATATTTTATTTTGTCTAAGTTTAGACATAGGAACTCCATTAAAATAATAATTATTTCAATATCTCCCAAAGCGGTTAAAATCTACCCAAACCATTTCTGGGTCTTGGAGATCTCATGTGCTTTAGCCTCTCCACAAATTTTCATGGCTAGAACACATCCAATGCTACCCCAAATCAACACTCCCTCTTAGCGAGGACTGTGCTCTAGTAATACTCCCCACTGAGTATCACACTGATTATTCGGCATCGGTCCTTGTGCTAATGTTAGGCCTCCCCGCCCAACATCCTCTGCACTGATGCATCTTGTACTACTGCCCATGGCTCTGCCACTGCCACTGTTGCATCTGTACGGCAACTCCCTCTACATCCGTGTTGTTGTTGGTCCATCTTCCCATCACTGCATCTGCACTACATCCCCTCTCATCATGTTGCATCATGTTTCCCATAGCACTGCCACTGCTAACTGTTGCACTACAACTCAGTTACTGAGAAGTAAGTAACTGCTCCACCCAACTCTGACATCCCTATCAAGCTAGAGACACTCCCGATGTTGAAGCTCCCTCTGTCGTTATAAATTGCTCCCTCTACTGACCTCTGTGCTACTGCAACCAACTCCCTGCATCTCGCACTGTTGCACACCTCTCTGTGCCACCCTGCACTGGTGCAACACTCTCGTGCCTCTCGCACTGTTGCAGCCTGCTAGCCTCGCGTTGTCCGAGGACTCCTGCACTGTAGCACTCTTTGCCTCTCCATCTGCATCCATCTCTACCGACATCCGCCAATCCTATTACTCCTCTTTGGGGCTCCCGTAGCAAGGTATAATCCAAGAGGTCGGGTACCTCAAGGATCCTGCCCCTCATCACCTGTAGTCCGTCTAACTACAACTCGATGTCTCCCCACTTCTTCTCAAGTGGCACATGAGCACTCATGGCACAATCATCATCCTCCTCGACTTCTTTCTCTGCCCTCGCTGGCACTGCCTTGGTCTTAGAAGCCTCTCCCTTACTCTTCTTCCTAGGACACTGATTTGCAAAATGACCCACTTCCCCACAATGGTAGCATTTGACCTTGGAGAGGTCCTTCTTCTTTCTCTTCTCCTGCTTTCCCATAGATGCTCCCCGCCTTGGTCACCTGTCTGATCTCTTCTTGGCGAAGAGTCGCAAACAGTTCCTCCCAATCTGGAAGGCTCGACCTACCCAGTATGCTCTGGACAAATACCTCCCAATCCTCTGAGATTGCATTCAATGTGGTCCTCACAATCAATTCCTGATCCGGCGTGGCCCCTATGGAAGTTAGCTAGTCACAGATCTCCTTCAATCGACCGAGGAAGACATCTATCTGCTTTCCCTTCTGCATCTGGTATGACCGCAGCTGATTTTCAAGTAACATCTTCCTTTGCACGGAATTATGTCGGTACAATTTCTTCAGGGCATCCCACATCTCATTTGTTGTGTCCTTTTCGGCAATATGCGACACCACATGATCCTTGACCCCGTCAAGGATGATGCAATTCACCCTGGCCATTGCCTCCTCGTACTTCTCATTTTCAGTTGGGTCAACTGGGATCGCTATTGTTTTCAAAACGAAGTCCTTGATGCGATATTTGTCTAGAATGGACAAGATCCTGACCTTCTAGAACACGAAGTTGGATGCTCCGTCCAACCTATCCTGATCTCTCAGTCCATTCACGGCCATTATGTTGCTCTTCTTTCGACTCCTCCGAGTCTCTCTACTTCCCTCCTGGAAGTCCTCTTTTCGACTCCTGCTGAGTCCCTCAACTTCCGGTCTGGAAGTTCTCAGTTTGACTCCCTATGAGTCTTGATTTCCCTTCTGGAATCCCTCGTCCTTGGTCTTGCCCTGTTAGGTAATGTTCTGACCACAGTACCCCACCAGCTTCGCTCCGCAAATTACCCGCAGCCTCCTATACCCCAGCAATTGAAGGATTGAGCCACTTGGCTCTGCTCAATCCCAGCACCAGCAAATCAGCTCCCCTAGCCAACTACGCCAGCCCTCCTGGCCTTTGCGTGACCCTGATTCTGCCTCCCTTAGCCTCTGTGCTACCTCTCTCTGGCCCTGAATGATGACGCAATCTCTCCACGTCACTCCTTCCTCTGTCACCTTCTGCACGGATCAACTCTGTCACTCGGAACCATTGAATCTGTTGCTACTGCTCTGCTAGCTAATTCCTTCAGTTATCCTGTGATCTGCAACCACGCTCTGATACCATGTTGGAATTTCTAAATTTAACCCGTTAGAAATTCTTCTTGTATTTCTAAGTTATTTACCATGTAAATACTGAAAATAAACACAAGTATAGTATAAACATCTACAAATCATCTACTCAAGGAAAACAAACACACAAGTGACACCGTTAGTTTTGGACCAATGTCCCCGGAAAAACCCAATGCGGGAAAACAGGTGTAGCTATTCAGAGGATTTTATTTTTATGCAGTTTTCAGAATACAACCAGGGTGCCAAAAATGGCTCACACAAAAGAGAATGCCCTCGACAGTAGTACTTCTCCTCGAAGACAGATATTCCGGCTGAAAAATCACTGGGTGAACAACCCCACAGCAACAATTGCAGTTCCCACTGCTCTGCGTCACTTTGATAGGGACTGCATCACCCTATCCAGCTCACCAGCACCCAGTCTATCCCATGAAATCCTTCCAACGCTGCCTCTTGGCCCTGCGTCAGCTCTGCTAGCCTCTGCATCAGCCCCTAGACCCTTTGGGTCTCGCATATTGGCCTCTCCTGGCTCTACGCAGCTCCTAGTTGCCTCTGCGTAGCACCCAACTGCCTCTGCATCAACCTCTTCGGGCTCTGCGTTGTCTCTCTTGTACCAACTCTACCTCTCTGCTATGTATTCACTACCCCTCGCTGTTGGTCACTGATTCTATTTCTCTTAGCAAACCCCGCTCTAGAAAATAGAATGACTAATCACTCTGGTGTATTCTCCAGCTGACCCTCAAGCCTCCTCTTGTACTTTTCTCGTTGGTCCTTCAACAGCCGAGATTAAATCTCTAATCAACAGCTAAGATTAGATTTGGCTTGATCCATGACTTTTGGAACCTTCTAACCCAGTTTTATATTAATACCCATTAATATTTTATTTTTTCCTAAGTTTAGACTTAGGAACTCCATTAAAATATTAATTATTTTAATATCTCCCAAACCGTTTAGAATCTGCCCAAACCATTTCTGGGTCTTGGAGATCTCATGTGCTTTAGCCTCTCCGCCAATTTTCATGGCTAGAGCACATCCAATGCTACCCCAAATCAACATGAATATTGTGGGCCCCATAGCAAGCTAATGATCCATGAGGACACCTTAATGGACTTTGCCCAATCTCTTCAACTCTGGGACTATAGCTCCATATCGCCCCACCTCACTCCTGGAGGTATAGCTGCAAACATAGCGAAGTCTTCCTCCAACCTGGGGGACAATTTGTCTCTTTGTAGATGCTACCACCTGGTCCTGCTTCTCCTGCTTGTCCTTCTTCCTTTGAAGACATTGAGTACTATAGAGGCCAAACTCGCCACACCTGAAGCACTTGACCTTAGATAGGTCATTCTTCTTCTTCTTCTCCCCTTATCCCTGAATGGGACCTTTTGATGCAAGGGCCACATTCTCCTCTTCCTTCTCACCCTTCGAACCCTTGCTACTGCTTCATCTGTTGGAGCTCTTTACTACAGCTCGCCACATCTCCTCTAGTTGCAGGTCTGACCACATTCGGTCCCACCTTGGCAATGTGTCTCATCCCAAGATGCTTTGGACAAAGACTTGTCACTCCTCCAAGACATTGTTCAAGGCCAAACGCACAAGCTCTGTAGGTTGAGGCGCTTCCCCAACCTCTGCCTGTTGGAATCACTCGCTCAGGCAAGCTAATATTTTCTGCCAATCTTGCACTGAAAAATCAAACTGCCCAACAACTCACACCGCCTAGCAGCCCCCAGAAATTCGCCCTACTACTCCCTCTGAACAGGGAATTTTTGCTTCCGCTTCTGAGCTTCCCATCTAATCAAAATCGCTTTGATACCATGTGAAAATTTCACCACTGAAATTCTTATTGTAGCAACTGGAATTAATTCTTCTAACTGTAAATTAATTAATGGTTTATTTGCTACGGCAAATATTGAATAAATCACATTGTAATCTTCACAAATAAAAATGTTGCGGAAGATAAATTAGAAAATGAGAAAATAGTAGCTCGCACACACAAAAAATATGACACCGTTATTTTTGGACAGTCCCTGGAAAAATCCAAACTTGGGAAAACCGATGCAGCATCCGAGGGTTTTTATTATTAAGCAGCAGAGAGAAATTCTAAGTACAATAAATATCACCAAACTGGCAAATCTATCCAAGAGAAATACTGGCAAAAAAATTCTTCAAGGGAAATTACCCTCTCTCGGAGCAATCCTGACCCTTGACTACCTCTGAAAAGCTAGTTGTTCAACCAACTTTGTGCAAGCCCTACGTCACCCTAGCGTAGTCCCTCACACGCTCTGCCTGAATTCGCTGCCAATCTAGTCATCTTGCCTACTGCTGACTGAGAAACTATCTCTTTGGCATCCTGGAAAATATTATACCTCTGACACTGAGAATGAGCAACTCTTCAGCTAGATCGAATCGCCCTCTTGAAGCTTTGCACTGCCTTTGCACAACCTCCTGGAGAAAAGCTCGGAGTCCTCTTTTTAACTCTCTGAAACTAGAAAGCTTCCTCTCGAGTCATTGTCTTTGCCCCTCTTTGCTTCCCTTCTCTAGCTTGAACTCTTTCGGCAACTGTTGTTGCTCTCTGGAGAAACCGAATTGCCCAAGGAAATCGACCTCAAGTGTCACTGGTGTGTTCCTCCATCTACCCATCGACTTCTGCTTATAATCTCACTATGGGACTCCAACGGCCAAGATTAAATCTTAATCAATGGCTGAGATTATTTCCTAGTCGATTATGTGTGAGTTTCTAATGAATTCTCACCTTTCTCAATTAACATTGGTTAATTAATCAGTTTTCCTAAGTTTAGACTCGGGAAATATTTAAAAATTGTTTAATAATCTAACTGGGACACTTCTAGGTGGAATTTCCAGAAATGATTTCTGGGTTATGGAGAACTCTTGTGTTTTAGCCTCTCCACAAAGTTTTGAGACTAGAATACCTTTGATACTACAAAAACTAACATCCAAAAAGGATCTGCTTATCACATCTCGTCCTCAAATATGCATGCAGGAAGTATAAGCAATACTCAAAGCAATAAGTCTAGCATCACAAAGAAATAACATAAATCTAAAAGGTACTTATCTTTAACGAAGGGTGATTCATCTCCCTCTTGAGCCAACCTTCAAGAGTTATTACCGTCCATTATCCATATATCAATGTTGCCTTCAATATTTCCAATCATCTTTATCAGCAACCAAGCCTAATTGAGACTAGCCCATCTAGGGTTACACTAAACTTGTCATAAATGCTAGAAGACTGCATATCTCAAACCTTTGTGATATCCTAGGGTTTGTTCCAAACCCTAACCTCATAATATCCATCAAAGCCAAGTAACCAGATTGCCTTGGGTTTCCTTCAACCCTAGCATTCTTTTAGGTCTCCTCCATCTTCTCTTGCTTCCATTAATGGTGTCTACATAGGGGTGATCTTCAATGACTTTTCTTCAAACCAGCTTTGATACCATGTTAATTTTTCTTAGGGCTATATTGTTATTTGCTTTGATAATTGCATTTCATTATTTATATATTGAATTCACCCCACAACATCATAACATTATTAGCAACATATGCAATTATATAGAAAGAACAATATCATCACCAATGCAGCGGAACATAAAGGAACAATATAAGAAAAACATTCACACCTAGAGACACCAGGATTGGTCAAAGACCAGGGAAAAACCCTTTCAAATTCTTCTTCTTATTAGATTGTCATGTTAAGCAAAGAGAGAGTACAATGATCCAGATCTTCAACCACAAAACTATCCAACTAAATCAACCAAACAATATCCAAGAGATGAATTGAGCAACACTACTAATCAAAATCATAATTCAGAAGTTTGCGATCAATTGTCAACATCTGCAGTCAACTGTCGGAATCTGTTGTCAACTATCACTTGAAACACTAGGTCTCGATCGCATGGAGCAAGTGCTCTTGCGTGTGGCTAAAGGGTTATGGCCACATGGAGAGGCTTCTGTGCGTGCAGCTACAGCCGAAAATTTCTTGTGACAACCTTGCGGCTGTGAACCAAAAACCCTAATTTGCACGTGCAAGCTTCGGACCCTACAATCTCGGACCTGTACAAACCAATCTCTGTGAACCAACTTCAGACTTGTGCGAGCCAAACCAAAGAAGAGAGAAGAATAGAATAATTGGTGATGATCTCCAAATGAGGGTCACTTGACTTGAATTTATAGTCGTCCAAGGGTTTCCAATTTCCTTTTAGAGCCGACCTGTCCTTTTGTGCACATATGGATTTCCATTTTAAAATTATATTTTTCTTTAACCAAATTAAATTCTTCCAAGGGCTAGGAGGGGTCTTTCTTGATGAGAAGGATTGTCCAAAGGAGGAAATTTGTCACTGAGGTACCAAATTAACATGCAAGGCCAACTTGTAGGTAGATCCAAGGGGATCTTGGATCAAAGATCGATGTTAATGACAGAGAACGAGCAAGAAGCTCTAAAAATTGAGTTGAGACCATGAACTCAGTTTTCTAATCTAGAAGATAGGCAGCAAGCCCCTTTCAGATTTGTCAGAACCAGTTGGTATGAGCTAACATTGATGGTTGCTTAGGAGCAAGTTAAGACTCCTAGGAGCATGGTTGGGAGAAACATGTCTTCAGCGCAGATTCCAAAGCAGGTAGCAAAAAAGTCTTCAATTCAGACGGAGTAGCTACAGCAATGGATGACATGGTGGGATTGGAGACAGATCTAGGTGGAAGAGTTTCTTCCATAAGTACCTTCCTTGCTAAGAGGGAGTGTTGAAAGTTGCAGCTCGAACAGGTACTTCTACATTGGCTTTGTGTCTAGCATGTGAAAGTGTCCGAAAAGGTACTCTCTAGATATTAACTTTATTTTATAAAGTTAAAGTGACTATTAATATATAATGATTAAAAGGTGACTTAAGTTGTGTCAATGAGAGATTAAGTCACAATTGTTGATCTCAGGTGATCGAGATTAGATATTGATCACCAATCACTTAGGAGATAGGGTTTTAGCTAAGTCACCTGACACGGGGAAACCAGAACACAAAGGACATGAGGATTTGAGTGTCTGAAACGGGCACACGTTAACCCCCCAGAACAAGACACGTTAGGACATGTTATATATTATTTTATTAAATATCTATATAAATATATATATCTATATATCTATTAAAAATTGGATATTTCTTACACATTCTCGTTTTTTATACAAATTCATTGATTCAAACACAGATCTTCATCTAGATGTAAGTTTTACAAAGTAACATTATGCATACAAATACAATTGTGACATATTCATCAATGATCCAAAGGAGAAAGACAAGATATTGCAGTTTTCTCATTAAGTCATCAAAATCAAAATGTGTTACATAGGTAGTAGCATGCCAATGGCAAATAGAAATAGAAAATACAATACAACTACAAGCCTCAAGGCAGTCGGTAGCTCATGAGTCATCAATCATCATCATCAAAATCAACATCATTGTCATCATCATGGTCACCACTGCTCTCTTTTGATGCATCCTCCTCCTCTGTGTCCAATGTCATCTTTGCATCTGTTGGTGTGGAGGATGACCCCTCTACAGTATCACCATCATCAAAAGTGACAGGTTCTAGCATTGGCTCAATAAGATCCAAGTTGGCCAATGCCAACTCAACGTTGTTGTCCAAACCCATATCATAAGGAAAGACATCCCACGTCTTTGTCTTTCCCTTCAACCACTCATCCCTCTATTTGTAAATAAGACGAAGGTTGGTGTGCACATATACCATTGTCTCTGCCCTGGACTACTCAACCCTACTCTTCTTGACACTATACAAATTCCCATATGTGCTCCAATTCCTCTCATAACAAGAGGATGAAGTCACCTAAGAGATGAGCCTCATGGTTAACTATTGTAGAGGAGGGCTTGTTGCCCCATGAGTTGCCCACCAAGAATAGAGCTTCTTAGCCCCGCTGTCTCTAATCACATCATATCCTGCAAATCGACCAGTGCCAGTGGAAAACTTTGCAAAGGCATTCTCCACCTCATCAAGGGATGCTCTATCCTGAAAAATCTGCCTCAATGCATCCTTCCTCCCCTATGAAATTTCACCATCCATGTGAGGAGGGAATCTACAGGAAGGTCCAACATTCATCCACTCATGGTTGTAGTATTTTGGGTTCAATGAGTGAACCAAACAATGCAAACGTGTGCAATTCTTGTCCCATCTGCTGACAAGAATATCTTATATGGTGGTGAAGAAGGCCTCTAATAATGTCTCATACTCTAGCCACTCACTCTATAAAATAATGCTCCTCACAGACTCAATCATGGAATCCCATCCCTCATAAACCTTTCCTAGGATGGGTTGGCCTGTTAGGGTCCAACCCTAACCCCCTTATTTATGTAATAGGGTCGAATCATAGTTATAGTTAGTTAAAGAGTCAATAAAGCCCATATTAATAATTGTAAGTGGTTGACCTGCATTTGAAGAAAGGAACCACAATTAGTTGCAAATGGGCCATGGTATTAGATAGATGGTATTAATAGAACCATGGTACTAACCCATGGTATTGCATGTACGAATCCTATATAAAGGACAGAGACTCCCCATTGAGGAGCGTCGTGTCTTATTCTGTAATCGAACACTGCTCTATTGGAGGTCGCCCCCATGAAGAGGCAAGTGAACATTGCTTTCATCTCTGAATAAGAAAATACCTGCTGTTATTTCTCATTTTGTTCTGTGTTCTGGGTTGTATTTCTTCGCATATTTGGTATCTTGGCATCTTTTCGCAGGTCAAGAGCATAACAAGTGGTATCAAAGCACTTTCCAGGGCCAGTGGTATCTCCATTTGTAGCAGAAATTTTTTGGCTAGATACGTGTTCCGGCTTATTTAAACCACGGGATCTGTCGTTGAGCGCATAAACCTGCAGATTTGGGGAGGCATGCACGCAGAAAATACAAGAGGTGGTCATGCTTGTTGGGCTCCCTTGTAACCCCTGTGAGTACCCCTTTGAGTAGTAGCGCATTAGACAGAACCACGCACGGATTGTCTTCCACGTAACCTCTGGGTATATCAGAAGCATCCTAGGCTCACCTAGAACCTCGTCGTAGATAAACCGTCGACCGTCTTGCTGCTACAGTACACCGAGAACAGCACTCGGGAAGATTACTCGCGCGTACGATAGGGTAGTCGGGTAGTATGGCTAAGGGTACGGTTGATCCTCCTTAGTGCCCTGAAAGATTGGGCTGAGTACTACTGTTGGACCCTTATGTATATTGCGATCTGTAGCACTTGACACTCCTTGAGACCATAGTTCCCTTGTCTCTCTGAAGATCGCCCATCATCTTCTTTGCCAAATCAAATCTAGCGAATTGGGTTCTGCGCCGCCACGACAATCAGATCCACCAAAATATCATTTAGATCTAGCAAGCGAGGGTTCGGTCACTGCCGCATTCCTTCTCACACTCTGCAGTTGAGGGTTTCGCAGACAGATTTGACCATTGGTGCAGGGAGGTTTGTGGCTCCTATACCTTGGGGTGATTTTCGCAGGACATTGAGCAGGATTAACTTTTCTGGGAATTGGCTACTGGAGTATTGATAAGCAGGGAGTAAAACTATTCTTCAGCAGTTTCCGCAGCTTCAGCCTTGAGGACAAGGTTGTTTTTATGGAGGAGGGCATGTTAGGGTCCAACCCTAACCCCCTTCTTTATGTAATAGGGTCGAGTCATAGTTATAGTTAATTAAAGAGTCAATAAAGCCCATGTTAATAATTGTAAGTGGTTGACCCACACTTAAAGAAAGGGACCACAGTTAGTTGCAAATGGGCCATGGTATTAAATAGATGGTATTAATAGAACCATGGTACTGACCCGTGGTATTGCATGTATGAATCCTATATAAAGGATAGGGACTCCCCATTGAGGAGCGTCGTGTCTTATTCTGTAATCGAGCACTGCTCTATTGGAGGTTGCCCCCTCGAAGAGGCAAGTGAACATTGCTTTCATCTCTGAATAATAAAATACATGCTGTTATTTCTCATTTTGTTTTGTGTTCTGGTTGTATTTCTTCGCATATTTGGTATCCTGGCATCTTCTCGCAGGTCAAGAGCATAAAATGGTCTATATCTGCAAATCATAGCACAGAAATGATAGGGTCCACGATCTTAATAAGTAGATCTACCCTCTCCCACTAAGCATCATCTAACAATGTGCCCTTCACTCTTTTTGAGGCTGCTTGATTTGTCTTTCTCCAAAAAGACCAAAACTCTGAAATAACCATGGCCCCAAGAGCGGTCTTGACCTCCCTCAACCTCTTCAACATGATGAATGAAGAGGCAAACCATGTATCAGCAATCTTCAACAATGATAGATTGGTGTACTCCTTGTAGATTGTGAGGGCATTTGTATGATTTTGTACAAAGTTATGGATATGTCATGCATCCTCAATAATACTTCCAATCTAAAGCACATCAGAAACAATAGATTTAACTGCTAAATTCAAGGAATGGGCAATGCAAGGTGTCCAAAATACTTGTGGATATTTAGCTTCCACAATCATGCCAATAGCCTTGCAAACAGGTGCATTATATGTAATGATTTGCACACAAGAAGCAACACCTACATCTTCAATAACTTTAATTAACAACTCACCCGTATATTGTGCATCCTTGTATTGTCTAAGTGCATCCACTGATTTCAAGAAAACTGGACCATTCAAGAAAGAGACCATGAACTTGATGAGTGGGTGGCATGTTGGATCTATCCATCCATCAAAAACAATATTAACCCTTTCTAATAAGCTCAAGCATTTCGTCCACCTCTTTCTTTGCCTTAGTCAACAATGTGGTTCTAAGCTTCTCTGACCCAAGAGGCACATACCCTGATGGAGCCCCTTAAGTTAGAGCTTGGCACATCTCAATAAATAAAGGTAAGCGTGCAACATTAAAGGATATGAATTTCCGATAGAAAAATAATGCAATGGTGAGATCAAGCTCTTCCCGTTTCTCTTTCTGAAAAATCTTGTCCATTGGACCAAGTGCCTTTGCCTTTCTTTTCGCTGCTTGTCCCCCACCAAATGGAAATTTGTTGTTTCTTTTCCTCAAGAATGGAAGGGGATCATCATTCTTGGTTTTTTTTAGATGTTGTTGCCACCTTTTCCATACCAACATTGGCCTCTTTTTCCATTTCTTTCCTCTTAGCTAAAGACACCTGTGTACATGTTGCAATTCCACAACCTAGTAGAGCCAACAAATGAGGTTTCACACGGTAATATGTGCTCATGAAATGATTGTTGCAATAGTTGCATTTCCAAGCAACATGGCCTCCTCCCTTCAACATGTTGCTTGGCCCTTGCTCTCTTGTGACATACTTCCACAAGGGATATTTGTTATCTTGAGCCTGTTGTCTTCCCCCAACATTTGAAGTTGTTATTGCAGCCCCATTTCCAATAAAGGGAACACTTGCAGACCCTGATGAAATTGGAAGAGGAGGGGCATCTCCAATGGGGACATTCTTCCCCTTCCTTTGCCCCTTCCCTGTTGCCCTTCATTGAGTCATGAATGTTGTAAAAAAAATAAAGAAAAAATGCACATGCAAACTATTGTAATAAAAATGCAAAAAAAAAGAAACAAAATGCACTTACCTATTGCTTGAATCGCCTCCAAAATGCTCTCAAACCCTTTGCTATTCGCTCCCACACACTCATAGCAAGATAGACACTCAACAATGAGGGTGAAATGGCCCAAAAATGCCCTTTATGGGCCGCCTGGCACGTCGTTCAAGGGGACACGTGTCCCAGAATCGGGACACGATCGGAGGACACATGTACCACCGAATCGTGTCTGATTCACCCAATTCGAGGGGGTAAGGGTCAAATCTGGTTTCTTAGGGTTTTAGTCATTGGAAAGTTATAAAAGTAAATCTAAGGAGAGGAAGAGACACACATTAAATGAACAAGTGAGGGTTTGAACTTAAGAGGAAGAGGGAAAAGATCGAAGCAAGAGAAAATTACAAGGGTAGCAAGAAGGGCGAGCTAGGGCATGCATTTCAAGGCAGCCCATACATTACATAGATTTTGGGCACAAAGTTCCCAACAGCAAAGAAGCAATTTTCAAGCAATGGGACAATAACAACTTGTTGTATCGTACTATATGGATTCCATACAAACCATATAGTCATATGGAAAAGCCTTATAGGCCTCAAAAACCATGTTATGCAAAGTTGTTTCGGCACACAATTCAAGACGGACTTTTGTGGGTGAATTTTTCAGATTGTTGGGCCCAAGTACAAGTTCATAAATCATTGTAATAATTTCCAAATTTATTTTCTCTATGCGCTGAAATAAAAGAATGACTTGTTTGTTGGTTTTCCCCATTGGGGTTTCCAAGGTAAATCACTATGTAAATGGTTTCTATTTCTGTTGCATTTTAAAGTGTTAGTGAACTCAGTGCATTGTTGTTCATAAAATCAAATTTGGAAAATAATTTATTTTCTAAGTTTAAAAATCAAAGTATGATTTTTTATTGGAATAGCATATCAGAGGTAGGTTATTTTCTGAGTTTAAAAATCAAAGTATGATTTTTTATTGGAATAGCATATCAGAGCTAGGTTCAAATTACAAAACAAAACAAAACAAAACAAAAAAAAAAACCTAATACATTATCAATACGAAGAGTGTTAATACTAGATTGTGATTCATTTTCAATTCATACATGTAAATTTTTAAATGTTTCAAAAGTTTGAATGAGTTGGCTTCTTCCCAAAATCCTTCTCATGTTCTGCAATTGTCACCACCAAAGAGTCAAAATCAAGGGACTTCAATTGGCCACTAGCTTGACGTGATTCTAGATAGTGAGAATATGTGGGGTAGAGGGCCTTGATGAAGGCTATGAGAGCAATGTTTATCTACACACCGACGGCATCTATGTCATGCATGATGGCTTTGATTTCATATGCTAGAGCCATGGGGTTATTATCTTGTTTATCCCACAGTTGTATGCAACTCTAAGGTGTGGGGACTATACCCACCAAAAAGCGAGTAAACCCCTAGGAGAAAAAAATTATCCCCATTGGTTAGCCAGCCAACCAGTAGCCCTATGATGATCCATAGATAGCTTTACTTCAGATCTCTC
This sequence comes from Pinus taeda, assembly GCA_000404065.3. NCBI lineage: Eukaryota > Viridiplantae > Streptophyta > Pinopsida > Pinales > Pinaceae > Pinus > Pinus taeda. The sequence continues at coordinate 114,755 of APFE030426225.1, read as the reverse complement.
CACCTAGGCTCTAGTCAGTGCTCTCTCCCATCTAGCATGATTCTTGAGGGAAGGTGGGTCTATCAGAAGGTACACTAACCATTTTTGTAGTTATGTGTTTTCATTTAATGTTTGGGGTTTACTAATATGCATCACTAGACAACTTGGATGACTGACCACTCTTAATTGTACCCTTGTTCCCATGCTTCACTTGGGAGATTATCCTTTGCCCTAGTCCAGTGTGACCTCTCGTGAGGTCCTTCCTTCAGGATGGGCACTAATTGATATAGTGTGCCCAAGGTAACCTATACTTGCCACCTTCCACGTTTCCTTTATTATCCACTCCCACTCTTTGGGTTGATTGTTATTGGTCATTAGGACTGGCACCATATGTCCTCATCTCTAAGTCAAGGCCCAAAAAAAATTTGCCCTAAGAGGTTGATGCATCTAAAAGAAAGATAAAAGTGCATATGAAGACACAAATAAAGAAAATGAAAAATGGATCCTTGTTGGGATTTGAAACGTTGACGAAAAATGGTTTTTATTGTAGGTTCTCCAGTAACTAAGTCAAAAGATATAAACCACGGATGTCTAAAATCCAGAATGCAAAAGATGCCTGGGAGTCGGGACATAATCAACACATGGGCAAAAACGTAGCATGAGATCACCCCCCTAATTAGCCATCACCCAATTCCTAAGCATTTCATGCTCTATCTAAAACAAAGGAACTTATGAATGTCCCAACCCCAAAGAGTGATTAATTGCTACATCTTTAAGGGGTATTAGCAAAGCATAAAGAACGTTGGGTCTCCTAAGCTATGCAAGAAAGAAAGATAAATCATTAAAGTAAAAGGCACACCAAAAGGGTGTAAAAAGCAAGCCAAGGAAAGAGGTAGCTCATGCCTCCATGATTGCTCCCTCTTTTCATCATAATACTTAGAGATGTTGGAACTACGTCAACGAGTACCATGGTTATGGCCATCTTCCTTGAAGTCTTGCCCATTCCATGACCACCTACATCACATGCATCTATGGATGGATGGGTCTACCTATGAAATTCCCTTCCCCTTGAGGGTTGGAAGCAGTTAATAAGGTTAATTGCATAATCATCCCTAACACAACTATGATAACTTGCTGCAAATCCTAAGATAGAAAGACATTTGATGGCAAGGTTTGTGTGAACTAATTTTGTGCCCCTAATATTGAATGATACTTTAATGGTTTTTGTCCCTAATAATGTTGATCCCACTTGATCTTGAGGGTATGTTTCATGTGGTTCATTACACATGCAATAGAGATCCCTTGAGGGATGGCTTGACACCTCTTTAAAGGATGCCTAACCCAGTTTTGAGAGTGCATATGACTTTGCAACCCCAGTGTTGTTGTCCTAAGATAAACGTTAGGCTTTGAGGAGCCTCCACATGGTTTTATGCCCCTTGCTACACCTCCAAATGTTGAAACATTGAGCCAAGAAGCCAAGGCATTGGCTTGGTTGATGAAGTGCCCAAATTGACCTAGAATGCCCCTAGGCTGACTTTGACCCTATCTTATGGACATTTCCTTGTTCAACTCAGATGATGATGGGGACCGCTAAGATGAATTGGGAGTTCTAGCACACCATGCCTTGATGACAACGCTTGCCCCTTAGGTTGTCATGTCATCCAAACATGCCCTAGAAGGGTGATGCGAGCCTCCTTGATGATGACATCATGGTGAATGAGATGTTACTTGGAGATGTATCCATGCACTTTGATGATGTACCTTGGAGTGAGGAGCAATCTTGGACCCACTTTGTCACTTGCTTGAAGGAGATGTCCATTTTAAAAGGATGACAGTCATGTTGGAGAGCCTTTCCTCCCACACATGTGGAGGATTATGATATATTTATTATGTATTATCATTTTGTAAAGCTATCTTGAGGTCGAATTGTGACCTTTAAGCCTAGTTGAATGCTCCAAACAAACTTTTAGTGTTTTTTGTTGTATATTTTTGAAAAGTGACTTAGATGCCCTCATATAAGTACAGGGAGGTCACTTTCACTTTATCATTATCACATTCATTCACTTCTTCTCTCTAAAAGGAGTGTGCACTATTTCTCATGCCTTTTGTCTTGGACACAATGGAAATTTAGTTTAGTGAATTGTCTCAAGAGAGATTTTTGCATGGAGAGACCCTTTTGGAATTGATGAAGTGATTCTTGATGGAATAGTGTAACTTTATTGTCATTTTCTTCCATTTTGCATGTTATTTTTCTGAAATAAGGGTTTTTATTGTTTCATATTAAAAAGTGCAACATCTTTCTTGAAATTTTGATTCCTTATGGTTATGCAAAATTTATCTTTCAAGAACCCATCAATAGAACTCGGTTCATGCATCTTTTGACCGTAAATCTCCCACATAAAGAAGTCACTAGGGTTATTAAGAGAAGCGTTTGATCTTTCACCTTCTTCATCCAAGGCATCTATCATTGATCTTGCCCTAGTTGACTCCAATGCCCAATTGAGTAAAGGGACTAATCTAGAAGGGATAATCATTTTAAATTCTTACCTCTTATTCCTTATTTATTGGTAACTAGAGTCAGGGTTTGGTTTTAATTTGCATTTTATGGTCATATTGCATTTATATGTTATTGTCCTATTGATAGAAATTGTATTTAATAAATTGAGAAGGCAAAAAATAGCATTAATTGCACTCTTCACAATAAAAAGCAGGGCTGACATCTAGATATTATCATATTTATTGTTGTTTTATGCATTTAAAACCATGAAAAACTGTAAAGTTTCCTTATCCCTTGCTTACCCCTTTATAGAGTTTGACCCTTTGTTGAATTTATCCCTTAGAGGCTCTTTCTTTGCTATTATATGTTATTGCATGACGTAAATCTGCATACCATAAAAACACTAGATTATGACACCCTTCTTCTAGTCCATTGGGGTTGGTGGGAAGTGCATTTGAATCCTTGTAACTCTTATCTTAGCCTTCAAGGTTTGGTCGATACTTTCTCCCATAATTATGGGATACTTATCACCTTTGAACCCTTCTTTGTTGAATATTTGTTTAGTTGATTTTATCTGCAAGTCCCTTAGAGAGCCATTTTAAGTGGAACCCTAATCATCTAACTTCTAAGCCTTACCCGACAAGCCTCCCTTGCCAGGATCATATCCACCACTAAACAACAAGAGAGAGCCCACTGAGGTGACAGTGGTGGCTCATCTCATTGTTTCCATAAGACCTAGGTTGCCTAATGAGGATTTGCACTAGGCCTACTAGATTTTGCAGTAACAAGAACTTGATCTACTAAAGTGATTTGTCTTCAATATATGAGTATAGATCACCCTCCTTTAATGCATCACCAAGTGCAAGCAGACAATCCCCTAGCCCATCATCCTCACAGAGTTTGGGGCTTGTCCCTTTTAGCTAAAGACAGTGTTTGGCCTTGTCTCACTCCTACACTGTATTCAAAGTTTCATCAATACAATAAAGGGACGGACTAGCTTCCTTACTTGGCCTACCAATCATCGAAGTTCATTGCATCCATTAGTTCTCTAGCTCACTCTCAATGCCAGTATGTTGAGGTACCCACGGAGCATAGAACAATCGATGAATGGGTGCACTATTAAGGCACTCCTTGCATAATGGTCACTGATTCGAAACCCAGTGGGTGTCCCATCAGCATAACACTCAACTAGAGGTTATAATGGTAGCAATCAAAATCGACTCCATGTCACACAAGTACAAGATCACCCTAGTTATCAACTCCTCTAATCACAAAAAATAATGCTAGTATGCCAAGGTCTCAAATCTCCTAGCATTGGTTAGCATTATGATGGATCAGCTCCCTCCATTAAGATATTCCCTTGATGCATCCAACCACCTCTTACCAATAAGATAGGAGATGAACATGATTATCAGAGAGGACATCTATAGGCGGTTTGTGCGGGTCACTTGGATAAACCCTTGGGGTGGGTTTATGAGGGATGGACTTATAATTCAACCCCATGAGGGATGGCCTTCTATGTTGAGCACTTCATGGTTATGAGGGATGGACTTATAATTCAACCCCATTATACATTTCGACATTGGATGCATGGTCTTCAAATCCCCCTCGCCTAGTACGGATTTGGGTCTCATAGCCTACAAATTGAGACTAATCACCATATTAGCCATTCAAACAAGATTCGCAAGGTGGAGACTAAGGAGCACTCTGTCTTCCATTACCCAGGTTACTACAAGATCTAACGACAATTCCATTGTACCTTCTGAAAGTTACAGACGTTTGTCAATTTCTTTAGCTAACCCGACTAGAGATTTGTTTCCTTATACATGCAAGAGACCCTCCATCTTTGCTCTTCTATCCTCCAATCACATACACTCGCCAAACCAACCTCCACTCAATGGATTACTTCCCTTTTTACAATACACCCAAATAGGAGCACTAAGTAGTAAATGGACAAAGATGACTCTAGATCAATGAAAACACGAAGCTCTATTCCCACCTCCATGAGTCCCTAGCAACACCACTAGACTAAACCTCATACTAATAAACAGTACAGTCGCCATATGATATCTTGCAAGCCATAAAGATAAGTCCTTCCTTCTAGGAAGTTGCACAACACTCATTCAAGATCCTCACCCCATTATTCTTGCAAACAGACATCTATGTTGAGTTTTTTCCATTCGGCCTTGGATGCTAGGGGTGAAGGCTCCAGTGGACTAGGATTGCCTCTGATCGTCGATGCCATAAAGAGCCACTCATATTGTACATCTTTCTCTTAGATCACCTCTCCATTCTTCAAAGTTGGTCTTCTAGGTTTTTAGATTAGAGCGTTATTTTACTTCTTGTTTCTTACTTTAATATAGGAGCCACAATATCACTCTTGCTTTGCGTAGACATCATTGGACCCAAAACAATACCATTGACCCACTTCAGTTGTCATTTGTTGGAAATTCATACATTTATCTTATCTATCTTATTTAGGTTGACGAGCTTCAACCGCAATGGAATTAACTCCAACTCTAAATGTGAATCATACAAAGTCTTCGACTTCTTTAAAGCACTCCAAGAATCTTTGATAGATCTTATATGGCAACTCGCCTCTTCACTTACAGAAGCAACAATCAAGGTATAAGCTTCCTTGTCTTTATTTGTCCATATGGTAAGCACTTTACTTGTTATTAGTTTGGTAAGTTTGGTATCGCCATCACGAGTATCATCCCAAAGATCATTGAAGATCGAGGCATGCTAAATCTTCCTTGACCATTATAGATAGTTATCTTTTTCACTAAGCACAACACCAATAATGGAAACAAGAGAATGCATTTTTGCTACCAGTTGCTCTTTGCAATCCAACTTCTTTCACACAATCTCTGAGACATGGAGATCTTCTATCGATTGAGATTAAACCAAGCTCAGCATCTAGTGCCAACCATGAATATTGAACAATGTCTTGAACATCATGGCCTGGTGCATTCTTTTGTGACTATGGCTTCTCAATGCAAAGGCTATTATTTCAGGAGATCTAGAATCATTACTATTTAAAAAGATTTAGATATATTTGTTTGTAAAAAAGGAACCAATTCAACATCAACACCTGATTTTATTTCAGGTCAGCTTCATAACATTAAAAAAGTTGTCAAACTCAATTTTGGATTCACTTCCAAAACAACTGAGCAAATATTTGAAACAAGTGTGACCTTTGTTTTGACTAAGGACAATGTTGAAGTTGTGGATCCCAATTGTAGTTCAAGGAAGGTTGCATGCGAGTTGTAATCATCAACAAGAGACCCTATCAACCTGCTTAATATACAATGGTTCGTCTGCATTCAAGGGAGAAACATTGAAGGCACAAGCATAGAAACAACTTATAACACCAATCAAAGCAAAATGTAAAATATTCCTTAAATATCCAAAATGAATAGGGATTACATAATCTTTAAGCTTTCTTCATGGTCATATTGCCAAGATTGTGCAAATGGCAAATAAAACTCGTAATAGAAGATAACAGAACCTTAAATTTCAAATGTTCATTGGAGATTTGTCATAAACAACAAACCAAAAAAAAAATGAAGATTCAACCAAAAACAAATTTTCTATTTAAAGATACAGCAGGCTTCAAAGGTCAGAAAGTAGATATCAGCCATTCATTCTTTATGAAATTTTGTGTTTCTTATAGACAACTCCTAGGCCACCATTCTAAACTTTCTCAACTTCAATACCTGCACGTAGAAAGAGAAATATGCCAACGAACGCATGACATGTGGAGGCATTTAGGGTTTCCTCGATGTGTGGAAGCATTTCTCAATAGAGATTCAATCTTGGTATTCAATAGATATTCTTGGATGCTTCAACTTGAGCATGCTGCAGAGATTCACGGCTGCCCAATAAAAGGAAAGACTATTCAACAGTTTGCAGAGATTCCTTCGTGGATGCAATTGGATTGGTTGCAACTCTATCCACTGTTTCTGTATTCCATCTTAGTCAAAACAAATGGCTTTTCCAGAAACAAACTATTCATGGAGTTATAATAACATCAACCTAGATCTAATACCACTAACAAGTTAGGGATTGAATTACTCCACACATTAAAATATTTTCATTAAAAAAATGCAACACATAAATACAATGTGAAGTGACTTTTGGTTTCATCTGCCAAGAGGCCCAATGACTCTTCCTATTCACCTAACTCTTCATATTCCTCCTAAATATAGTACTTAAAATCACACCACAATCCCAAGGATTAGGTATCTAATGGCCAATACAATATCTAGCCTTTGGCTTTATTTTCCCACTGTGTAAACCAATCATACATTGCACCTTCCAAGAGGAGGAAGGCAATTGTGGTCATCTCTATCTCATCCTAGGTTGGGTTTGATGCAAAATATCTTTCCACTTTATCCAATAATATCGCACCCGAGCATTACTACCATCAAATTTACGTAATTCAAACTAAATTTGTTGGAAATCCCTGATTGTGAATTGAAAAATCCATGCAGCACATGCAATCTTGCAGACCCTTGGTTAGCAAATGTGTTGGTTGTTGATAGCTACTGCAGGATCTAATTCATATACTTGTCCACTTTTTATCCAAGCTCCCAACTTCTTCATCACGTTTTTGTTGAATCAATTAAACTCGACATTAGTCACCATCTTCAGCGGTTGTTGAGAACCAATTCTTTTAAATTTTTTGAGACTTATGTCTACTTATAATTGCATTCTCAATTTTTTAATCATTTTGACACTCCAAAGGATCTCAAGACCTGTCAAAAGCTTCTTTGATGGTAGAGTGAAGAAATGGGCTCTTTGAATTAGATCCTTTTAGGAACTTAATGCAATTGCAAACTTCACTTATTTCTAGGATGATAAGTAAAATTGAATTAGAAAAAGACATTGCTCTTATCCAAAAGTTGGGAGAATTATTGTTATTCTTTCAAATGAACCTTGAGGAAAAATTTCCTCTCAAAAGATCTGTGTTCGATGTCCCCCCCAGAAAAAAAGATTTCTTTCAAAGGGCTGCTATTTATTTCAAGAGGGGAGCTCACAGTTTTCTTGAGCAAACATTTTGAAAGTGATCTCGGTGGTAATATTTTCAAGCTCAAAGATACCTTTTCGCCTTAACTAACCTTGAATTTTTATTTGAACAGATTAAAATTACCCTTTTCTCTTGTGAAAGACACAATGTAAGGGGGTTTTAAATAAAAGACAAAAATAGATGGCTACGGTGTGATAGAGGCTACGATTGTGGTGTCAAAATGCAAATTTGTGGGTGGACTTGACCTCTTGACATGGGTTTGATTCCCGATGCATCATGATATGAAAATTTACTTTGGCCAGTATGCCCTCCTTGTATTTATTGCTATCTACTTTAGTTAATGTGGTCCTTTATGCCTCTTTAATTTTGATAGATATGCATTGCTAATTTTGACTAGCTAGGTTATTGTGCCTATCAACTTTAGTTTGAAGTGACTACCCTCCAGCCCTTTTTTGTAAAATGTAAATCTTTTTGTATATTAATGGTATGTGAAGCTTTTTATCAAAAACGAAAAAGCTACTAGAGTGGACACATGTTTTGGGAATCTTTTGTGCACATTCTCTAGAGGAAGTTCATTAGGGTGGTTTGATGTGTTTCTTTCTTGAAAGTTGTGCTTCCTAGCTAGCATTTATTATTCAAAATAGCCTCTAATCGGCAATGTTTTATTGGATGAGTTTCAATACTATGACACATGTCTGAGTTTTAGCTTCTCTATTCTATGACAACATTAATTGATTTGGAAAAGAATGATTGAATGCCATAAGGTTGTATATTTTTCCTTCTCAATTAAAATGATAAATTGTCATGTCAAACTTGTTGCAAATGTGTTTAATATATTTAATTCTCTATACCAAGAACTACATTCAATTCTCCCAATAGGTAAGGGCGCCATGGTAACCATGAATTAGAAACTTGACATTGTAGCTATTGAGTTCTTTTGCTCCAATTATGAAATTAAGGATGCTTCCTAAGTCGATGGTAACCATTGTTCTAGTCTTGTTGATACACCCTTTGACTCTTAGGGACCAGCGTTCTGCGCTGGATTCTGAGCTACATAATTCTTATCGATATTGCCATGGATAGCCTCAAACTCCTCTTGGACTTTTTCATGACCTTTTTTTTGTTTTCACTTATTATTCATCTTTAACAACTTCTCTGCAAATCTCCCTCGCTCTTTCTTTTCACTTCCTCCATTTTATAGTGCGTAAATAGTAGTTTCCACTTTATATATGCCTTTGTGGATACCTCTCTTTTCTTCTATTCTAGAATTCTTTATCCTTAACATTTTTCCTCTTGATTAAACAACCTTTAACTAAATGTATTGGTAGCATGATTTGAAGGATGTTGACTTTTGCCTCTACCCTACAATATTTCACATATTGAAGGAACATAAATTGCTAGTTCATACAATGAGTGGAAGTCCACAGGGTCTATAGGATTGTCTACGATTCTGTTGCAAGCCACCTTGGCATCTATCAACGGGTGATCACCAATTCAACCCTTTCGGAGTCATGGGAGGCAAATAGCAGATAAGCTTCAATTTCAATGAGGAGAACCAATAAATGCATGGTATTACTATATACAGAAACATGTGGCCACAACCTAGTCGAAATAAGAGAAATAAAATGTTCTACCACCAAAGTTGGGTAGGGGGTCCATCTACACTTCAGATCCTGGGCCTAAGTGGGGTGGTGATTCATCCACACTTCGCAGCCTAAGTGGGGGGGTCAACAATCTATGCATGTAACAGCGCATTGAATCGAATCTAGATGGTGAATTGGGCATGGAAAATTGCATACACCCATTAAAAAATGAATCTAGCAATTGCAATAATTGGAATTCATGCAAATGTCAACATATCAAATGGTAATATTTTTAAATATTGTTTCCAATTACACAACAGTGTCAAACATCCACCACCTATCAAGATTTGGGATTCTGCTTCCACGGAACAAAGACTCAGCTGAACTTACGCCTGTTGTGGGTAGCGCATCAGCCCCTTCTTGTGAGGAATCGAACCCAGGTAGAGGCTATAGCAGCACCCTACTTTCACCGACAAGGCTAGCCCCTCGTGGCCAATATATTGAATATTCAAAATATACATTGTTGGAAATGTACAAAATGCCCAGTATTAAACGCTGCAATTCAAGACATGCAACCTCGAGATGTATATCAGACCATGGTTTGGATGGGTGTGTGCTAGTTTAAGATGAACACACTTTGCATGGCGTTAAATACAGATTGGATTTCGGGATTTACTTTAAAGAAATATTCAGCATCTAATGATAACAGAACTTTTTGCTAAGTAAACTGATAAATGGGTTTGAAAACTCAAGCAAATATATTGGCCAAGCTCCAATCCACAGTGAAAAGGACAATAGAATCCCCACAAGCCAAGAGCCCAAAGAGAGATGATGAATGGGGAATCTACATCCTGCAGATTCGCTTTAGCACTGAACATTTTTTGGCCATAATCGATTGCTCTAATATCTGAGGCAAAGCTTCGAACAGAGAAAAGACTATCAGAACCATACCTTGGAATTGACCTTGAGTAAAGGATGACGAGGTGGTTCATTGTCATATGTTCTCGGACCCCGGAGAGCTGGCATGTTTGCTTTCCTTCTCGCTCAAAAATTATCCACACGGTCTTTGGTTCGAAACGCTTGTCTCAGCGTTGATAAATGAATACAGGATCCAGCTTTACGATATTATCAGTGAAATCACGATGCAATGAAATAGGAATGCTTTCTTTATAGCTTCCACGTCTGTATTCCACCTCTGGTTTTTGTTTTTCTTTAGCTTGTCGATGGGTGTTCTGTTTGTTATTATTAAGGTTTCCTATGTGCTATTAATAGAAACCATGTCCGCATGGTAATTATATAATAAAATAATGGATTACATAGTGCAAGCAGTAGCCAATTAAAAAAAAAAAAATGTTAACGTATTCCACTTTATGGAATCACTACCACCGCATAAAAAAAAAAGTTTACGTATTCCACTTTATGGAATCACTACCACCATATCATACCCCATTCATAAAAAAGTTAACATATTCCACTTTATGGAATCACTACCACCATATCATACCCCATTCTTTAAGAACCACAAGGCACAATGGCCAATGATAAGCATCTTAAGAAATAATCAAATGGGTTATGGTTATGGTTAGAAAGTGTAAAATATTATTTATAATTAGGGTTTATTATAATTTGAGTGGGTCTAATGGTTAAGAGTATGTGATTTTTAATAGGAGGTTATAGGTTTAAATCTAGAGGCAGTATGTACGCCTTTGTAAACTTTAACAATCGAATTGTTATGTGAAGATAAGTCCCTTGTCTCGCACATAAGAGGGTATGATACATTGATTCAATATCTTGCTTAGCTATAACCTTGAAAATAGATAATTAATATTATTCCATGTTCGCAAGTTTTTTAACGCTATTATTAGTAGGTTTTGTGTTGGAAGAAATTGTCATTGATGTCAAAGGGTGAATGGGCTAGCATTAGTTTGGTAATTTGCATATAAAAATTAGTGAATTTGCATGCAAGGACCCTCTGGATTGGTAGCCCTTGTCACATCATTTCGTTTGATAAGTGGCGCGCCTTATGGATCCTCTTAGTTAAATAAATATTGATGTTTGAAGTTTGATGCCCCATGTGTATGGGTTTAGTGCCAGTCTTTGCCCCAAAATTTTATGGCCTTAATACTTCATTGTTGCTCTAGAAGAAGGTCATAAATTCTAAATCAATTTGCCATATGTCCATGCGTTCAATCAACCTTGAGAAAAGATTTCATGGAAGAAGAAAAAAAATCTTAAAGAAGCTTAAGCCTCCTTTACAGTTTGGCTTGATAAAGACTCAAGTCAGCTCTAGGAATAATCGTGCCTTTTCAAAAGGAAAATTGTAATTGTCAAGTTCAGGTCTACCCAAATTAGGCCTCCCTCCAACACTATATATATTCCCTAGCCATGGGCATTTGAGGTATGAATTTGGTGCATTTAGAGTAGAAGATATCCGAAGCAGACCAAGATCTAAAGATGAAGGAAAAACTTGTGATATGAAGAGTTGTGACCAAGGTTAGAACAATGATTCTCTCACATGATTTGCAATGACAATTTTTTGTTGTTCAAAACAGTTTATGGACCTAAACCAAAGTTGTTCTAAGTTTGTTAGGTCCCTATAATACTCGTGTATTCCCTCATTGTTATTGTTAGTGTAGCCCCTTTATTGTTATTGTTGTGCCCATGTAGTCCCCATATTGTTATTATTGTGCCCTATAGAATCTCACTATTGTTATTGTTGTTCCCTTACATTATTATTGTTATGTCGGCTCTGATTATATTGTGACCCCTTTGACTCCTATATATAGATACGAGGTTTTGTCATTTGAATCATCCAATAATTGTTCATTTATGTAATGCAAAGGAGGTTTCCCCCTCGAAGAAGATAATTTTTAAGTCATTGATCTATCTATTTGTTAGTTGGTTGCATAACATTTGGTATCAAAGCTTTGGACTCTAGGGTTTTGCTGCTTGAAACTGGTTGTCATGGCATTTTTGCTATAAATTTTTGTCTACGAAGCTTCAGAAGCTGAAATTGAAACCACGTGGCGCTGAATATTGGTGAACTTTGTGTACAAATTTTAGATCTTGTCTCACTAAATTTTTGGATATATGATCTGAGAAAGTTAGCGTTTTGTAGGCTCCATAATTTTGTCTCAAACACGTGACCTAGGGAAAATAGTCATAACTTTCATTTCAAACATTGGATTTGAATTCTGTAAAAAGTAGTTGAAAGTGCACTGACTATAGTTTGTCTTGTATCAATTTCAGATCTGAAGGTTGAAACAATGACACATGGCATCCCGTACAACTTCACTCTACTGAACCAGTGCATAATTAGGCCATCATGGGAGATTTGACATAACTCTTTCTTGGAGAATCCAATCTCCTCAGACTTGTGGGGTTCGAAAGAGGACTCATAGGCATACCACGGGACAAAATTTCATATCTTGTAGATCCGGAATTACAGAAATACAACTGATTCAATATCGAGCTCCTACAAAGCAAGAAAAAAGTGTGTGTTTTTTAAAATTTGCATAAGTTTTGTTTGAAGTGATTCAAAGGTAATAGTGTTGATTGATTTGGGTAGTACCCATAATTTTATTCATTGTAAGATAGACAAGGAATTGAATTGCTTCCTATATCCAGCACCAGAGTATCAAGTGATGGTTGCAAATGGAGAAACTATAAATTGCTCTAGAAAGTGCCATAATATCAAGCTGACCATGGGGGAGTATGCCTTGAATATTCCCATGCTTTCCATTCCCATGGGTGGTGTCGATGTTGTACTAGAAGTCCAATGGTTACAATCTTTGGGGACGATAGCTTTCAATTTTCAAGAACTTTTCTTGAATTTTTTTTGGGAAGGAAAGGAATTTGAATTAAGGGGTATCGCATGGAAACCAAGAAAGATAATCAACTCTAATAGCATGACAAAGTTTCTAAAGAAATAATGATGGGGTGTAATTTCACAATTATGCTCACTAGGGGTTCAAACATCAAACTCATCTATTTCTCCATAACTCCAAAAAGTCTTGGACAATCATTCCAAGGTGTTTGAGACTCCCAATGGCCTCCCACCTATTCATGATCATGATCATGAGATTCACTTGATTCTAGGAAGTGTTCTTCCAAACATCAGACCTTATAGATATCTTTATGCCCAAAAGAGTGAAGTTGAACGTACGGTTGCGGAAATGCTAGAGGTTGGTAAAATTCAACCTAATCAAAGTTCTTTCTCTGCTCCAATAGTATTGGTGCACAAGAAGGATGGATTATGGTTCATGTGTCTAGATTATAGGGAGCTCAACAAGCTCACTATTAAAGATAAATTTCCCATTCCCGTCATTGATGAATTATTGGATGAATTACATGGATAAATTTACTTCACCAAGTTGGATCTTCGTTCAGGATATCATCAAATAAGAATGAAGACTGAAGACATTCTGAAAACAACATTTAGAACTCATGAGGCTCATTATGAATTTTTGGTCATGCCTTTTGGCCTTACCAATGCACCTTCTACATTTCAAGGTTTGATGAATTCCAATTGCAAACCCTTCCTTAGAAAATTTGTGTTAGTATTTTTTAATCATATACTAATCTACAACAAGTCTTGGAAGGATCACGTTGAACATGTGGATAGGGTGCTCAAACTAATGGAGGAGAAACAATTATATGCAAAAACCTCCAAATGTTTCTTTGGAGTATAGGAGGTGGAATACATGGGTCATATTGTATCTCGTGAGGGTGTTAAGGTAGACCCTAACAAAATTAAAGCCATCAAGGAATGGAAAATCCCCACATCCATAAAGAATTTGCGAGACTTTATCATGTTGATAGGGTATTATCGCAAGTTTGTTAAGAATTATGGGAGAATAGCAGCACCTATAACAACATTACTGAAGAAAGATGCATTTTATTGGACTCCAGAAGCAACTAAGGCCTTTGAACATCTTAAAGAGGCAATGTGCCAAGCACTAGTCTTAGCTATGCCAGACTTCACAAAAACCTTTATTGTGGAATGTGATGCCTCGAAAAATGGAATTGGTGTGGTTTTAATGCAAGAAAGAAGACTCGTTACTTTTGAAATTCGTCCAATCAAAAGAATGTATTTACACAAAGCTATTTATGAGAAGGAAATGTTGCCAATACTACATGCACTTAAGAAAGGGTGACCTTACCTAATGGGAAGGCACTTCAAGGTAAAAACAGATCATGATAGTCTTAAATACTTTTTAGAACAAAGATTATATTCGGAGGAACAACAAAAATGGGTCACAAAGATGTTTGGTTATGACTTTAAAATCATCTACAAAAAAGGGAAGCAAAATGTTGTTACAGATGCACTCTCAAGAAAGGATGAGGATGTGGAAGCATTACTTTGTGCCATTTCTATTATCCAACCAGATTGGATAACCGAAGTGAGGGATGAATGGAAGAATGACGAAGAAGTGTGGGCACTCATTCAAAAGTTGCAGCAATATCCTAGTACACCTGATACATTTAGCTGGAAAAATGATGCATTTTGGTACAAAGATCGCTTATACGTTTGTAAGAATTCCCAACTCAAACAAAAGATTCTTCTCAAATTGCACACCTCTCCCTTAGGAGGGCACTCATGATTTTTAAAAACTTACCATATGATTAAGAAGGAGTTTTTTTAGGATGGCCTTAAAGCTGATATTCAAAAGTTTGTGACGGAATGCTTGATTTGCCAACAAAATAAAGTTGAGACAATTAAGACACCGGGTCTATTACAACCTTTATCCATTCCAAGTCAACGGTGGGAGGAGGTTTCAATGGATTTTATCACATGTTTACCCAAGCTCGAAGGAAAGAGTGTCATCATGGTGGTAGTTGATAGACTTGCCAAGTATGCACACTTTTGTGCATTATCTCATCCATTTAAAGCTAGTACAGTTGCTACTGCATTGATGGAAATAATTCAAAAGCTACATGGAAACCCAAAGATTATTGTAAGTGACAGAGATCCTATTTTCACTGGAAAATTTTGGATCGAATTATTTTATTGTCTAGGTACTCAATTAGCTCATAGTTCATCTTATCATCCTCAATCATATGGAAAAATTGAGATAGTGAACAAATGTTTGGAAGGATATCTTCGTTGTTTTGTATCTGATAAACAAACACAATGGGTCAAATGGTCACCTCTCGCTTAATAGTGGTATAACACTTCCTTCCATACTACAGCAAAAATGACCCCATTTATGACACTTTATGGATATGTTGAAGAAAAGGGTAACTAGGTTCGGTATTTGTCGATGTAATTTTGATCTTTGTACTTGTAAAGAAAAAGAATTATTATTTTTATAAAGTATATGAATGAGTTTCTTGCTCATTCTATAGGTCTAGGAAAGTCAAAGAGTCAAAATTATACTAAAGAGCTCTTCTTGAGCATTTATGTAATGAACATGAGTCAACCTAGTGTCAAGCAGCCCTCCAAGACAAGCACCATCCTTCAAAGAATAAGCCTCCAAACAAAGTGATGAAAAGATGTCATATCGGCCTGCAAAAATATATTAAATAACTAAAGGATAACATGTCGGTTCACCTGGATAAGTCGGCTCAAACTAGAGACATAACCACTATATATACCCAGCTGGGGTATCGCAAAAGACACAGAAAATCTCGTACATCTCTGAAGTTTTCACAAGTATGGTACAGTGAGGACAGAATCTCGGACACCCATAAATCTCTGTCAAGCACAAGGTACAGACATCTCAGACAAGTACCAGTGAACAATGTTTTCAGATGGATATAGTTTTGCATGAATTTCAGATGAAGTGCAGGAGTTCAATCATTGTCTCGCACTATATTGTAGACACAGTCACAATTGTCTCAGCATACTAAACATGGTTACGGTCTTGGTATATTTATGATGAAAAGGATCTCTATGATCACACAGTGATACACTCTATCTCAACTTACATTCTAAACATAGTCACAGTGATGCAATCATGTTCTCGGTGGTGTTCCAATGAAGGTATCAGTGGTGTAGAAATGATGCAACAATGATCTTAGTGCAACTCTCATTTATGTATATGGAGATCTCGGTGAAGTCCTCAGTGAACCAATGGTGTTGCAGCAGTGATCAAGATCTCAGTGGTGCAATAGTGATGGCTTCAATGGTGGAGCAATGATGATGATCTCAGTAGTAACAAAGGAAGAGGATTGGTGTCTTGGTCTTGTAGTGGCATAGAGGGTTAAGTATAATGGTCTTGATGTTTGTTAATTATAATATCTATAAGAAGAATTATGTGCGGGTTTTCCTCTCCAAGATGGAGAGGTTTTGGCCCTGGAAAAATGCCAACTTCTTGTGTTCTTGTATCTTTGTTTTGGTAGCAGTTTGGTGAAGTAAACACACACACTCATAATAAGAAGAAGATCAATATAAGATAAATAGCAAAAGCATTTCACAAATTGTTATCAAGTATAGAAGAATCTATCTAATGCTAACTACCCTGGATTCTTCAACACCATCCACTGTCCATCACATCATCTTTAAGAGAAAAATCTAAGGTTCAAGCAGTGGAAGATCACATCGAGCATGAACAACAAGTTCTCCAACTCTTAAAGGATAACCTCACTCTGGCGCAGAATAGAATGAAACAACAGGCATATCAACATCGTAGCGAAAGAAGTTTTGATGTTGGCGATTGGGTATTTTTACACCTACAACCATACAAAGAAATGTCCCTCAAGCAAGGTAAGAAGGATAATAAATTATTACCAAAATATTATGGTCATTACAAGGTGTTGCAAAATATTGCCACTATGGCATACAAATTGGAGCTTCCTGCGTCTTCCTGAGTGCACCCAATTATTCATGTTTCATGCTTAAAGAAAGTTATAGGTGACAAGCTCCCAATTCAAATAATATTGCCAAAACTTGACGAAGAATGAAAAATCATATTAGAACTTGAAGCAGTCACAGAAACAAAAAGTTGACATCTACAAAATCAATCAATTTCAGAGTATCTCATCAAGTGGAATAACTTACCCGCTGAAGATTCCACATGGGAGGATGAGCATTTTATACATAAGCATCAAGAACTACTTAGGCGTTGAAGACAACACTTTTTTGAAGGAGAGGGGCATGTTAGGTCCCTATAATACTAATGTATTCCCTCGTTGTTATTGTTAGTGTAACCCCCTTATTGTTATTGTTGTGCCCATGTAGTCCCCATATTGTTATTATTGTGCCCCATAGAAGCCCATTATTGTTATTGTTGTGCCCTTACATTATTATTGTTATGCTGTCTTCGATTATATTGTGACCCCTTAGACTCCTATATATATAAAGGAGATTTTGTCATTTTAATCATCCCAGAATTATTCATTTATGTAATGTAAAGGAGGTTTCCCCCTTAAAATTTTAAGTCATTGATTTTTCTATTTGTGAGTTGGTTGCATAACAAAGTTCTAAGACCTATCCAAGTCATCTTTGAGGTTGTCTGAGTTATCTCTGAGGCATATTCTTATCTCCTCTTAAGGCAAAAAAATTTGCCCTATTTTGAGTTACTTCCTCAGGCCAAATTTTGGCCCTCTAAGGTGGAGCTCTTAAGGCTCATCTTAGCCACTTTTTGAGGTTGTTTTGCTAACCTAAGGCAAATTTCGATTTGTTTCTTAGGCATATTCTGAATTAGTTTTTTTAGACTAATTCAAGGCAAATATTGAAGGTGTATGAGGCTGAGTCTAAGGGCTAGTCTAAAGTTGTATGAAGGAATAAACATGGTCGACCTAGAAGAGAAGTTTGTCGTGTATAGTGACTGCAAATATTAAGTGATACTTGGACAAGTTTGACAAAGTGTTTAGGGCAGACTTAGATGTCATATTTGTAGAAGTTTGAAGCAGTCCTGGAAGAAGTTTGAGCAGATATTGAATTTTTTCTGGCAATAAGTCTGAAGCAGGCCTTGATATCTATCTTGAAAAAGTTTGGAGCAGATTTTGAAGCAGTCCTTTGAAGATATCCAAGTCCCCTTTTGAGGAAGATTAATAGTTTTTTCTAAGACATATCTGAAGTAGTTGATTGAAGGTATTAACTAGAATTGTTTTTGTTTCATTGGAAGTCAGAGTTACATTGCCATACTTATTAGAGCAGATCTAAAGTTGAACATGGTTAGGTAGAGATAGCGGTGATTGAATATTGTTGTATTAGAGTCATTATCCTTGGTATGAGATCCCAAGAGGTTTTTGATTTTATCTTTTATTTTATAGGGTGGCAGGGTGGTGCTATGGAAGGAAGTTGTAGCTTCCTTCAAAAGGTTGTCACCTCCTTCCAGTGGGAGCTGGTAAATCTTGGGGTTGTATCCCTTCTCTCTCTCTCTCTCTCTCTCTCTCTCTCTCTCTCTCTATAGTGTTCCTTTGATATGATGTTATTGGTTAATTATTTTGATACTAAATTGAAAAAAAAGAAGAAGTGAAATATTGATTCACCCCCCCCCCCCAGCATTTCCAACAATTGGTATCAGAGAAGGTTACCCTCTAACATTCAAATCACTAGAGGGAATATCGTAAACAAGCATGGATCATATGGAAGGCATCTCTTCAAGGACAATTCCGATATTTGATGGAAATGATTATCCACTATGGAGCAGTTGCATGGAAATCTACTTGAAGGCTATAGGAATTGATGTTTGGCTCTCCATCATAAATGGCCACAAAGTTCATAAAAATCCTCAAACAAATCCTAACGAGAAGAAGTTGTTCAACTGCAATTCAAAAGCTCTTCAAGCAATCCCGAATGGATTATCAAGATCTGTCAAGACTAAGGTAATGATTTGCACGACAACCAAAGATGTTTTGGATAAACTTATAACTCCTTATGAAGGTGATGATAAGGTCAAGCAGGTCGAACTTCAAAAGTATAGAGCTCAATTTGAAAATCTAAAAAATGGACAAAAAGGAAGATGTTGTGTCTTATTTAGTCAGAGTATATGAAGTTGTCAACTCCATTGGAGGATTAAGAGAAAAAATTAAATATCCCTTGATTGCACAAAAGGTTTTGAGATCACTTCCCTTGAGATAGATGCCAAGGTACCTACCATAGAAGAAACCAAGGACTTGACCAAGATGACAATGGAAGAATTACATAACACCCTTCCAACATACATAATGATAATAGATATAAAAGACAGACAATCAAATGGAGAAGCAACCTTTAAAGCCACAAAGAAGACAAGAAACAAAGAACTCAAGCTATAATAGACACAAGGCAATGAATAAGATATAGAAGACACAAATTTCATGAGGAAGCTCAAAAGAGGAACCAAAAAACACAAAGGTTTGTTACATTTTTTTAATGTTCCAATAGTGGCAGAATAGGTCATTATGCTAAGAGATGTCCTGGGAAAATAAAATATCCCATAAGAAATAAGATAGTAGTTCTTTAGATGAAAGTGACACAAAAAAGGGATGCAAGAGAAGTTCTCTTCATAACGCAAGAAAATCAAGATAATGATCATGATGATGAAAAGGATGAAGAAGAACCAAATATGAGAATAATCCTTTCTAGGGACTCATAAATGAAAATTAGACTAAACAAGAAGATGAAGATCCTAAAGAAAAAATGAAGAATAATGAAATGGAAAATGTCAGGCTCGTAAACAAAAATAGAGAATTGAAAAGCATGATAAATAGAATATCTCCTTAAAGGTCCAACTTGAAGAAGCAGAAAAAATTGAGGAAGTAATGAAGATCCAGATGAAGAAGAAAGAAGAAGATTGTAGGAAGCTTGAATAAGGAGTTGTGCAATTGAGATTTGGACTTAATAAGATCAATAGGAACTTGAACAACTCACTTGTGTTGGATAACATTCTCGGATGTCAAAGATCTCCAGGCAATAAAACAGGCCATGCATATGAAGTGCATCTTCAAACAAAGAAGACACAAGCTCTAAGCCTCCAAAGGAAGAAAACCAAAGGGAGTCTAGAAATGTGGCTACTTCAATAAGTTATGATGATCAACAATGGATTGAACCTCCTTCAAGACAAAATAACTTCAAAAATACAGCCTACTCTCCCAGATTTGAAAACATTTTTCTTGGTCATTGTTACTCTTGCATAAATTTTGGGCATAAAGCAATCCATTATAAAATCAATACATGATACAATTATGTAAGAAGCAGGCTTGATTATGGATTTGCAGGAAATGACCTTAGGTCGGGAAATGTTCATGGATCTACCAACAAAACTACAATCCATTTTAACCACTAATGAATGAGAGCATTGTATGCTACAAGTGCAATAATCTTGGTCACAAGGCACAAGATTGCAGCCTTATGAAAGAAAATGCTCTAGTCATTAAAATGGAGAAGCCATTTATGACATGGGAGAAGAAAAAGAAAGAAGTTGCAATCTAGCATTGATCCCTAGATGTAAAGAAGATCAAGGTACATAGATAATGGATGTTCAACACATATGACAAGAGATCAAAAAAAATTATTAGCCTGAAAACCCAAAAAAAAAAAGAGTAACATTATTGTTTGGAGATACTTCATCTGTCAAGATATCTGGAAA
Source organism: Pinus taeda (assembly GCA_000404065.3). NCBI lineage: Eukaryota > Viridiplantae > Streptophyta > Pinopsida > Pinales > Pinaceae > Pinus > Pinus taeda. The sequence continues at coordinate 94,145 of APFE030426225.1, read as the reverse complement.
AGGTGTAGTAAGTCTTGGAAGTGAACAAAGGAAAGCACAAAATGTTTTGTTGATTAAGGATTTGAAGCACAATCTTTTCGTTGTTGGAAAAATGTGTGATCAAGGGTATAATCTCTTGTCTGACTCGTGGAAGTGCGAAATCAGAGAATAAGACTAAGGAAGATTTTTTTGAACAACCATAACAAGACCAAACAACATATACACTCTAGATCAAGCAGAGCGGAAAAGAATTGTAGCCAAGCAAAAAAGTAATAAGGACAACAAAGGGAAGGATAAGAAGATATAAGTCATGTTGAGTGCCACATGTTCAGGGGGAGCAACACCAAAGAAGTAAATCACCCTTTTCCATTGATGTCAAAGGAGGGGAGAAAAGGAAGTGCAACATGGAGACAAAAGAAGTAAAGCATGGATGTAAGGGGAGAATGATGATTGATGGAGCATGATGATAGGGGGAACATGAGTTTTGACATCAATTACAAAGGGGGAGATTGTTGGAAGAAATTGTCATTGATGTGAAAGGGTGAATGGGCCAATGTTTTGTAATTTAGATGCAAGGACCCTCGAGATTAGTATCCCTTATCACACAATTTCATTTGATAGGTGACACGCCTTGTGGGTCATATTGGTTGGAGAGATATTGATGTTTGAAGATTAATGCCCCATATGGATGGGTTTAACACGAGTCTCTACCCTAAAATCTTATGACCTTAATACTTAATTACTACTGTAGAAGAACGTCTGAAATTGTAAATCAATTTTCCCTAAGTCCATGTGTTCAACCAGTCTCAAAAGAATATTTCATGGAAGAAAAAAAATTATTTCCTTGAACAAGCCTAAGCCTCTTTGTACAAGCCGACTTGATAAAGGTTCATGTTGGCTCCAATAATAGTAGCGTCTTCTCAAAAAGAAAATTTATATTTTCAAGTTTAGGTCAACCAAAAATTAGGCTCCCTCCAACAAAATATATATTCCCTAGTCGTGGGAATTTGATATATGAACTTAGTGCATCTAAAGTAGAAGATATCTAGAGCAAGCAGAGATCTGAAGAAGAAGGGAAATCTTGTGATATGAAGAGATGTGACCAAGGTTAAAATATTGATTTTCTTGCGTGATTTCCAAGGATTTTTTTTTGTTTGTTCAGGACTATATATGGACCTAAACTGAAGTTTTTCTAAGTTTTGGGACTTATCCAAGTCATCTATGAGGCTCTTGGAGTCATCTCTAAGGTTGTCCAAGTCAACTCTAAGGTTGCCTGAGTCATATATGAGGCAGATTCGTGTCTCCTCCTGAGGTAGAAAAAATTAGCTTATTTTGAGGTACTTCCTCAAGCTAATTTTTGGCCCTGTAAGGCAAAGCTCGAGAGATTCATCTGGCCACTTTCTAAGGTTGTTTTATGCTAACCTAAGGTAGATTCTGAATTGTTTCTCAAGCATATTTCGAGTTGGTTGTTTTAGACTTATTCAAGGCAAATATTGAGGTTGTTGAAGGTTGAGTCTAAGGGCTAGTCTAAAGTTGTATGAAGGCATAAACAAGGTTGATCTATAAGAGAAGTATGTCATGTAAAGTGGCTGCAAATATTAAGCGATACTTGGATACGTTTTACAAAGTGTTTTGGGGAGACCTAGATGTCATATTTGTAGAAGTCTGAAGCAGTACATGAAGAAGTTTGAGAAGATGTTGAAGTTGTTCTAGTAATAAGTCTTAAGTAAACCTTGATATTTGTCTTGAAGAAGTTTGAAGCAGATTATAAAGCAATCCTTTGAAGCAGATCCAAGTCCTCTTTTGAGGAAGATCAATATTTTTTTCAAAGGCTTATCAAAAGCAGTTAGTTGAATGTATGAATTAGAATCCTTGTTTTTGCATTGGAGGTTAGAGTTACAATGGCATACTTATTAGAGGAGATATGAAGTTGAACATGGTTAGGCAAAGATGACAATGGTTGAATCCTTTTGTATTTGGTTCATTGTCCCTCGGATGGGATCCCAAGTTTTTTTTTTTCGTATTTTATTCTATGTTGTGGCAGGGTGGTGCCAGGGAAGGAAGTTGGAGCTTCCTTCATGAGATTGTTGCCTCCTTCTAGTGGGAGCTAGTAAATCTCGGGGTTGTAGCCCTTCCAGTTATAGTTGGTAAATCTAGAAATTATATATTCCCTTGTAATATAAATAAATTGTTCATACATGTCTTGTGTTCCTTTGATGTGATGTTATTGACTAATTCTTTTGATACTAAATTGTAAGAAAAAAGTGAAATACTAATTCACTCCCCCTCCCCCAAAGTATTTTCGACATTTAGAATGTTTTGGACTTTATTACATAGTTTGTTCCAAAGTTAGAAATGGTAAGTGATTTTAGGTAGAGGGTGAGAGTCAATTGTCCATTCTCTTAACTCTGTCAAACATACTTCTGCCCTTGGCTGCAATGTCGATCACCACTTTGAAGTGATTGTGTTATTGGGACTTGAGAAGAGTAGTGATTCAATGTTCATATTGTAAGGGGCCTCACTAATGAAAAAATACGATATTTAAAATGGTATTATGGTGTTTCCATTCATTATCGGGCTTATGTATTTCCTACCCATCTTGTGTATGTTGCAATATATTTAGGCTTTAAGGTTTTAAGCTTAAGGGTTTAAGGTTGTCTTATATAAGAATTAGGATTTCAAAATAAATATATATAACTCTTCTCATTATTTCTCTTGCTTTGGACCTATGCATTGTTATTCAAGATTTGTTCTCCAATAAAAAAATAGTATTTATAGTTTTAGGGTTTTTAATTCATGGTTAATGATGTTTATGTTTAGGTTTTAGAGTTTCTCAACTCAGACTAAATAATATTAATTGTGACTTGTAGCATAACACATTGGTCCTCTCGGGGGACACCTCAATTGGTGATCAAAATATTATGGAATCTATGAAAACTAAGAGATTAAGGGTTTAAATCCCCTTATTTTCGACTTGGTTTACGAAGAGGGGGACAGGCCATAGACCCCTAGAGGTTTACTAGTAGTTACATGTCAGGCGGGCTGTTGGGTTCTTGTGGGATAGAAAAAAAAGCATTACACATTAGTCGTGGGTTCCTGGTATCACAACAAAGTGGTAAATCGTAACATACCCCCTACTATCCTTGACCCTTCCTAACATGGTAGGAGGCAGTTGCTATACTGGACCTGACCTCCAAAGTCCACTTATGGAGATGGGGCCTAACATTTTTTGTCTACCTTTTTCAACTTTCTCAAAACCTAAAATGGATGACATCGTTGTGATAGTATTGTCAAGACCTTTCCAATGATATAATTTTTGTCCTAATCTAACTATGGGATCAAAAGATATGGTTGTCCAAAGATTTTCTTATCAAACAATGCCACATCATCTAGACCTGCCACATGGCTACCTTAGTTATATCCATGTCACCACGCACGTGGTAATTCCACATAGTTGTTGACTCATTCATACTAGAGCCATGTATCAATCTCCTTTATATGGTCCACATGGACAAACCCATAACACATACATACACATAATATTTGCTCAAATGGATGTGGGTGTAAGGCCCCTATGCCACATCACCTTGGGAATATAATCTCGTCGGGTTCTAATACAACTCCCCATTGAAATTGTCAAGGGACAAACTTCAAGCTACGTGGATCCTTGGTGATCCCTCCTCCACACGTCCTAATGCCATTGGTTATTGTAGTAAGCTTGGGGCTTCACCACTACCACTTCACCCTATTGATTTAATCCCAAGAGTTTCTTTCGAAGGCTCCCTTGTAAGGTTTCGGGGTGCCTCCTAAGAAAATTCTTGGGTTACGTGGCAATGGCTTAGTCTCCTCCTTAACCTGTAGACATACATATACACGCCACCTGTCATTTGTTCCCATTGAACAGGCCTCACATGCCATGTCATCCCAAAAATTAAAGCTTGGGAGTTCTACCATGTCCTCTGTTTGATATATCCATGGTCCATGGTTTCAGAGTGATGTCATTCGTCATCATGCCCTCCATGTGACCTAGGTCCCACATAAGTCTTGAACCCTTATGTTTTTATTTCTTTCACGTTATGTACAATTTGAGGGCTTTCCACCTTCTTGCGCCATTGTTTAACATCCGACCCCATTCGCCATGTCGTCTCGACATTTTTACCTTGGCGAGACTTTCCCAGCCTCCCATTGAATTCTTTGGGGTATCAAACCTCGAGGGCACGTAGACGACAATACAACACTATGCTAAGATTAATGATCCAAATAGCTTTTTCCTCCACACTTGGTTATAACGCCATAATGCATTGTTGTATCGAGGCTTAACACATTTTCTCCAAAATTTTAAGGGATTACCACTCCACGCAAAATACATGGGCTTACACCCATTTGGATTTACACAACTCTTTAGAGCTATGGCTCCTAATCTTGATATCCTTTTAGATCCCACCACCATATGACATATATATCAAGTACCTGGGATAATTTTCTTTTCACCGACCTCTCATTGTCTCTTTTGAGCTTCCCAAGGCCTCGGCCCAACCTGCGAATATGTAGATGTTTAGTCCTTCTGATGAGTATTTAAAACATTATCCCTCTTGTTGTACCTCTGAGATAATAATGGTCGACTATTATGCCAGAGCATCTACGAGAAATGTTTTGGGGGGTTTTGTTTTAATTTGGGAGACCAATGGATGAAACAGATATAGAATTGATGTGCCTAACCTCTTGAATAATATCAATATCTCAGCAGAGGGCTGCTATAAATATTTACACAGTGAAATAGTTTTTATGATGATGAGCATAAATATAAAAGTAATATGATTGCCACAGTTTTCAAATTGAAAGCTAAACAATCATAAGTATGAAAACCTTTAAACCATGTTTACAGGTTTGAGAAAATACACATGAGCTTACAAAAGATGTTGATGATTTATTAATTTTGAGGGAATTAATTAAACAAACATTCAATTAATTCATTCTCTTTATAGATTATCACCTCATAAAGCTTATAGGAATAGATTGAAATACAATTACTCCTACCTAGTTATCTCAGCAAGACACAAGTATATGAAGAAGACATAATGAATGACACTGGAAACACTTACAGGAAACACAAACTGTGCAAAACAGAATTCAGAATCCTTTACTTTGTATTAATGATCCAGAAAGATTAATTACATCAGATGTCTAGAAATGCTTCTTCAAGGGTGCAACCCTTTAATAACTCATGAAGAGAGTTATTTATACAGTAGTAGGACGAAAAATATCCTAAATTGTTTCTACAAAAATAGATTATTTACACAATAAAAAATAAAACTATCTAATGATCTGGCACTGCTTTGGTGCTGCGCTGTTTGATGACTATTGCTGAAAAAGTTGAAAAATGGTTGGAGCTCGCTGACTGTTCCCTCAAAAACTGAATATTGTTCCATTATCCTCAATCCTGTAAATCTATTAATTCTTCCTAGCATTTCTTATTTGGGCTATAAATCTTTATTACCCTCCTGTAAATTTCGTCCATCTCGGTGTATTTAATAAAAGTGGGCTTTACCAAAAATATATGCCTAATTTCATCTAGGATGAAGAAAGAATCCCTGAGTGTTTTTACTATGAGATCCTGTGTTGCTGATCCTTTGATATTGGCTACTGAAGTTGCATGGTTACCCACCTCTGTTAAATTCTTGACATAATCCTCAATTGGCATCAATTTATCATTAATAACCATCATAGAAGGTAAGCCTTTGCTGATCAAAGGTTCAATTTTGCTGAAGAATCTTTGAACCATGTTGTTAACATTGTTGCACTTTTCTTGTAGTTGAAGGTTGAAATTTCTCTTAGTGATAATCTTCTTTACTTCTAATATTGTTGTAATTTTGTCACCTATCCTTAGCTCCTCAAGCTCATAGTCATCCTTGGAATTCAAAAATTTGATTATATCAGAGGCAATCTCTGGCATATCCTCCAGTTGCCTAGTTATGGATTCGACTGCTTCCTAAGCTTTTTCCAAGAGATATTTTTGATTGAATATTATCTTAATGGAGGGCCAAATCTGCTTGATTGCCTCTGCCATTTCTGCCCGCATAATTTCTTTTCCTAAACCCAACTTGTTTCCTAAGAAAAAATCTGTGAGTTCTTTCTTCAACACTTCCACCTGGCCTTTAAGTCTGTTTGTTTCAGTTGTGTGTGTACTGTCTGATATAGACTTCAAGAGTCGTAATTCTTTGAGTTCATCCTTTAATTTATTGATTTCTCATGTTTGTATAGACAGATTCTGAACAGCTTCAGTAAGTTGTTCAACTCCTTCTGTTGTACCTGTTGCTGATGTAGTGGCTGTAGTAGAAACTTTGGTGATGGGAATTGCTGCAAGAGAAACTACATCTGTTGAAGTTTGAATGTTCTGGATAGCTTCCTCCTTCTCCTTAACTAATTTCTCCATTTGTTCCTCCATTTGTTTTATTTGCAAATTCTGTTCTATGATGAGCTTCATCATGTCTGACTTTTGAGTCTCTGTCTCCTCGATTTCTTTGGCCATTGTATCCTCAGATGCTGGTAGTTTCAACTGTTTCTTTAGTGTTGCAACTTCAGTGTTCTTTTTCTTAATGAGCTCCTCTGCAGCATTTATGTCTGATGGATCATATCCCATCCTTAGCACTAGATTTTCCAGGGACTGAATCTTGGTATCCTTTGCTAATGAGGAGACCTTCTCCAACTTTAATTGTGACTGAATGTTGGCCAATGTAACCTACATCTTTGACAAACTCATAGCAGTGTTTGTCAAGGTTGAAGCAATCATCTGTCCAGTTTGTTTGTGCATCTCAATTTGATCAATTGGATGCACATCCTGGATATTGAACTTAAAAGAAGTATGTTTTTGATATTGTGTTGTAGTCCTGGGTTGAAGAACTTGGGCTTGCAATAAAGCCATTTGGATCTTCCCCTTCTCAGAGTCAAAGACTGAAAGAAGCCTTGCTTGAGAGCTAGAAGAATGCTTCTAGAACTGGGTGTAAGTATTCAACTTCAATTCCTCATTCTTTCTTTCGATTTCACTAAAGAAATGGAAGATGTCTTCTTATTTATTCTCTAAAATGCCTCCAACAACTTGGACTATCTGTTGTTCATGAGAAGTGGTAGACTAAGTTGGAGATTGTATAGACTGTCCACTAGACTGTGAATCAATATCCATAGAGACCCTTTGTTTCTTTTTCCTGTGAAAAACCTTGAAGCCTTGGCTTGTTGCCTCTTTTACAAGTGAAGATTGTTCTTCCCTCCCTCTCTTGGTTGTCTTTTCCTGTGCAATTGGAGTTTGCATATTTGATGTAGAGACTACATGTTCCTCAGCCTCTTGGAGGGTATTCTCTATCCATTCCAACTGATTCTTTAATTGTTTTATCTCAGGCCTAGCTGTATGATGATATGGTGTGAACTTATTCCACCCTAAGTTTGGAGATGACTCCCAATGGGTCATATGACCAAGAGAAACTGAGGGCAAATTTCATTTCCTTTAGCAGCTTATCAGCTTCCTCCCCTGTTGTCTTGGTATTACAAATGAAGGGACCAACTTGAGCTTTGAGCTTAAATTGAGATTTCTTTTTGGCAACTACAAAATGTACTTCATCTGCATTCATTATTTGCCTCAAGTACTCCAATACAAAGATTCTAATAGGGAGGTATTTTGGTAGTTTTTAGGGTGGAAGCTCACAACCAAAAACCTTGATCTCTGTGTAGTTTTGGTAGCAATACCAATCTCCTATTACAGCCTGATCTATGAACTGAAGTTCTTTGATAATATCCTCACTGATCCTTGGTAATGGGGTGCTGCTCATAAGGTTGAAGGCTGGATGAATGAATAGTTCTATGAACTGCTTGTATGTGAATTCTTTTTTCTCCTTCATCCCCATTGAAGTCCAGAAAATCACTGACTGTTGTTGTCCTTCTTCATCAAGTTTCTGCAAAGGGAATGGGAATTTGTCTCCCTGAAAATATATAAATAGATATGCAAGTACTGAAGCATACTTGAATACTTCTTCAGTGTTAAATTTGACAAACTATTCATGTATGGTCTTTGCTATAAAATGACTGAAATCATAAATGAAAGTAGGCTTAGAATTAGAAGAAAGCATGGACAAGAAACCAAGGATGGCTTCATTGACAAATTGATCAGAGTGATAACCAAGCAAATAGGATAGGATAGTAATGATATGCCCGGTTCTACGAGGAAACATAGATGACTCATAAGGGGGGTTTCTCTTTGGTAGAGGACTACCAATTGCTGAAAACAGTGCCAAGGTCTGGGATCTCTTGGTAAAGTCTAGTTTGTTATAAGCTTCTATCAGGTTATCATGAGAAAAAGGATGAGTTGGTGTTTTGGCAGGGGCCTGCAACATTTTCTTAATTGAATCAGCGTTAATGGGACAAACAATTTCTCCGGTAGGTGAGATAATGGCTCTCTGGCTAGGATCATAGAATTCATGGCATTTCCTCACAAACTCTGGAGCTATGTGTATTTGTGGAAAAATATAATGGGGTAGTTGGGATTCACAGAGCCCAGTTTCATCACTCTGGTCAATTAGTTGCTCTTCCCATCAACAATAAATTTCAATAAATCAAATTGAGAAGAAGTCTCAATGATTTTTTAATCCTTGTCAACTAATGGAGTATGGTGGAAATCAATATGTGGTTGAATTAGAGGATTTGACACTTCTACAATTGTTTTTTCCCTTGGGAGGCATTTTGGTAAACGAAACTGTGGGCTATAAATGACAAAATGATAAAAAGGAGTTACCATAATGGAGACAGGTAACTGACAAGTGGACCTGGAAGATGTGCTTGCGAACAGGACAAGTGGTTGAGCTATTGAGCAGGTGGGCTTGAAGAATAATCTTAGTCGTAGTAGTTAACTGTGTAACCTTTGAAATGTTTGGCACAATGCTTATAAAGAGGAAAATGGAGTAGGAGGGTGGCGTTGAACGTTTGAAAGTTCATTAATTATTTAATAGGTTAATACAGACATTTAGTTATAAATGCGCGAGAGCGGAAATGAATCGGCAACGGATAGGTGGCCGATGATTGGACAGGAGATATGAAGTGGAATGTGATGTGGGGTGGCAGTAACGACTACGACGGATACTGCGTTCGGGGGTAAGACGAAGCGGTTTGTGGTTTTGGGTTTTTTTAGTCCCGAAAGACTCAAAGGTACTTTTGTGGTTTATATGGGCGGTATTAAACACTGCCCATTTCACACCCCACCCCCAGATAAAATTTAGACCGTGAATGAGGGTCAAAAGGGAGCGTGGGCCATATGATTTCAAGGAGTGTGCAGGATGAGAGGTGAGGTGGAGGGAGTTTAACGTGTGAGCGGGGAATGAACAATGGGGTCACAATATGATAGGCAGATGCGGTGACTGTGGGCCCGGGTTTTTTAATGAATGAAGTGATAGCATATCGCAAATCGCACTGTCTTCCGCCCAAGGTTGATTCACTTAGGAATGATGCGATGTGATATGATCAAACGATCAGCAATCAACAGTCATCCAACGATTGACAACGGTATCGCACATCGCACTTTCTTGTGCCCAATGGTTCATTCACTTATGAATGATGTGATGCGATATTGATCTTTAAGAAATAACCATTTCAGCATCTCAAACTTTCACATTTCTACCTACCCTTCTATTCCTAACATTTTTACTTATCCTTCTACAGTGCATTTGAACTAGCAATCCGATATTTTCTTTTTTATGAACAATCTATCTCTATACCTTATTTCTTCCATTGGCTCAGATTAAACTGTTGAGCCAATTTATTTTCTACCTATGAGAATTAATTTAAAACAAATCCAATTATGATGCAACTGTATAATTGGATAAAATAACCTAGTGTGGCATCTAAACAAACTGCACACAACTATTATTTTTCAAATTGAATTTAGAACAAAGTAGTGGCATTTAGATTTGCAACACTTTCAAAGTTGATTTCTTTTTCTTTTGTGTCTAACCTAACATTTTATTTTTCCTTCATTTTTTAGGGCATCTACCTTAACATTTTCTTTGATGTGGACATATTTATCAAAATATTTTCCTAATATTTTTATTCAATATTCTTTTTGTCCATATCCTATCTTAACATTTTGTAAATACATTTTCATTTTTTGTCTAATTTATTCTAACTTATCAAAACCAAAAAATGCTACAACACCTCGTGAGCTTTAACGTTGCATGCATTTCTCATGAACTTTAAATGTTGTATGTTGTCCCTCTTGAGTTTAGTAACATTTAGGCGGGGCTTAATAACCAATTCTTTTCAGCTTTAGAACTCATACATAGAGATATGCCATTCATTTTCATTGTGGCCCATTAGACAAATTTTGAGCTCGTAGCAATTCATAAAGCTACAGGCCTCCTAGGCTAATGATAAGCATAAAACAAGTCAATGGATACATGCAGGAATCCTAGCATTTACTTAGGAAATCCATAGGAAATCAACATTCCTCAAGCAAGTAGAAAATCCCATTGTGTGTCATGTTACATGCATCGAATCAAATAGAGTTCTTCCATGATATTGATTACCATACTTTTAGTGGTGTAACTCAACAAAGAAGAGGACACATGAGAACATATTGATTAATTAGATATATGAGTTATGAATTGCAACTTCCCCTCTACTGCACAAATATATATTTCTACAAACATTCCTATCCTAAATAGGGCCATAACCACACTTATATGTTGGGATTATCTAGGCTCATTAGTCCATACATACATTAGGTTTATGGTTCAATCTATAAGTTTATATTGTGTTCTTTTAATTGTGCATGGATATATACATGTGTGATAGTAAATTCATTTTGAGCTCTTCGTAGTTGACCATAGCATGATATGTGCACGAATTCATCATAATGATTCAAGGTTAAGTACCACACATGTAGACGATTTCTCACACATGAACTCATTACACTATTCAAGCAGTGTTGAGACAATATGGACTAACATACCAATCGACCATATAAACAACGAAGTCATAAGTAATACCTCATACCTCAATGGCACCATTTCAACTTAAATAGTATAAACATGAAATTCATTATACGAATCAAACATGAAGGTTACTTATCTCAATTGGAAATGGGAAACTAAGTCTGGGACTTCAATTCTCCACCCAACCTTAAACACGCAACAACCAAACCGTTCTTGCAGTAGTCACACTTGAGCCAAATTCCAGAGCTTGAGGATGGGTGTTTAAGGGATTAAACTAATTTTGTTAGCTAAACTAGGGACTCCAAATGACCAACTTCCTCCACACACTAGCTCCTAATGCTCAACCAAATGTTTTCTTACCCCTTACCTTAGGGTAGTGACATAGAGCTATGTGTTCTTTTCCTCCCGCGCTTATGTTTTCTCAACGCAACAAATGCTTCTCATTCCTCTCTCTAAGGCTTATTCCTTTGTCTTATTCCACCGAGATTTCTTCTCTGCTATTCTCTCCGAGAGATAATCTCTCCCCATACTCGAGAATACTTCTCCTGTGAAAGCTCCCCTTCCTTTCATGGAGTGTGTGATCACCCCCCATCACGCAGTCATAATTGTTTTTGGTTGTGTGGGCGTACACTTTCTATTGCCCCTAACTTCCGCTCTTGGCCACAATGGTTTTTTCTTTTCTGAGTGGTGGCGGGGATGATGTTGTGTCATCTCCCTGCCCCATTCTCTTATCGTTTGACTTCAACTGTCCCAGTTATCCACACAATCCATCCTTCATAATTTTTTGTCCTTTCCACCTTGTGAATTTTTCCAAGGCAAGCATGGTTCTTATATCCTCTCACCCAACTTTATTAATTGATATGTTCAACCCAATTTAAAGCATACCTGCCAGCCATTCATGGTTGCAATAACAAGTCAACCTTCCTTCATATGCTAAGCAATCTCTTTCCTCAAACTCTCGAATATGTAACCCAATTCTCAAACCCTTTTTTAAATTTGTAATCAAAATACATGAAATATTTACAATATATGTAAGAGGGGAATTTTCCCAAAGGGGTTGTCACAAACCCCTCCCCTTGGAGTAATACCATCGTTGGTGTTATATTCCTAAACACAATGCAAAACATGCTTATTTCAAGCATAATCACTCTACGATCATTTACCCAAATTAGGAAATTCCCATGCTTCCCCGTAACATGGCATACAATCTCTCATGACATTCATCGTTAAGAAATTGTAATCATTTAACTTATACCTCTTATATTGTCCATTAATTTATCAAGGGAGTACTAAAGTGTCCCACCTCCACCCTCAATCAATGACAAGGGAATCCAAAGCCTTATGCCCACCCTCGATCGATAATAAGGGAATCCAAAGGCTTATACCTCCACCCTCAATCATCAACAAGGGAATCTAAAGGTTGATTCCTCCACCCTCAAGAGAATAGAGGCTTTTGCTTCCACCCCCAAGGGAAACCAGAGGATTTTTCCTCCACCCTTAAGTCAACAAGGGAATCCAAAGGTTGATACCTCCATCCTTAAGGGAATCCATAGGATTTTTCCTCCACCCTCAAATCAACAAGGGATTCCATAGGTTGATACCTCCACCTCAAATCAATAACAAGGGAATCTAGAGGATGATACCCCCACCCTTAAGGGAATCTAGAGGCTTTTTCCTCCACCCTCAAATTAACAAGGGAATCCAAAGGTTGAAGCCTCTGCCCTCAATCAATTATTTTCAATAACACATGGGCCAAGATAATCCCATACCTGTCTACCCCAACACATTACACAACACATATACAAATACACTAGACACAATACAAGTGTTACACAAGATAACATATACACATATACAACACAACATGTACACATGGCACAACAAAACATGTTGCAGATCACATTGTTTTCTTTCTTTTGATATATCCTTCAACATTCCCTATTCATAATGCAACATGGGCATAATCTAAGAATCATATTCACATGATATTAAAATCATAGACCAACGAGGGCTGCTTTTTCCCACTTGTTTTCTCACCCAACCAGAAATCCTACATGGCATCAACAATTGCATTAAATAAAATATAACCCATCATTCTTCCACAATAATGACTCCTGTCAAAACCTATTAGTCACAATGGCATTCATATATGTATATAAACATTGGCATGATCATGAGCATATCATATATTTACATATGTAAATTGAGTTAAGGTCAAGAGAACCTCGTTCTCGTCGTTTTCGTGGTTGTAATTTCACTGCCCATTATTTCCTATGGACTCAACCAACGTGAAACTCCTTAGGTAGCCTTATTGGGTTACCACCCACATAGTCATTTTTTTTTTAAGAATACCTTGTTTATCTTGCAACTATGATGGTTCTCTACCAAAACCTTGTCATACCAGACAACATCATTGTTACTTCACTACATTGTCATACAAGAATGGATTTGTACATATATTAGTCACATAGTTCTTAAGGTTTAGGAAACTTCCCCTTTCTTTAAGAAGGACATGCATTAACATATGTCAAATAAAACTCGAGTTTTAGAGAACTCCTTGTAGTGTTGTTGTTGTTCACACAAACAGTTTTCAAAGCGTACAAATTTCATTTATGCTTGTTGTCACATTTAGGAGTGATGCTCTAACATACACTAGTGATGGTCTTTCCCGATCCATCGCTAAGATTCATCCTTTCCCATTTTTTTGTTCATTCTCTTTATTTATGCATTGGGCCTCGTCGACTCTCTTACTAGAGCTTTGTGGCTTCTCTACCATACCTAAAGAATTTGTCCTAAGATCATAAGCATGAAATTTGCAAGGAAAATTAAAAAAGAACGAAGGGCAATAATGCAAGAATGGAATTCACAATAGCAATCATAAAAGAATACATCCAAACAAAATAGCATGTCCATGCACAAATCAAAAGTCAAGGCAATAAACAATCCATGAGACCAATCAGATTAAAAACACAACACATAAGCATTAAAATAAAGAATTCCCAAAAAATTGACTCAATTTCCACGAGTCTCAAAGTTCACCGTGTCCTTCATTTTTTACATACGTGTATATATAAATATATATTTTAGTCTGAGACTTTTCTCAAGGTTCTCAACAACTTTGAAGTACCAATTCCCTTAAAGTAACTCACAGGGGAATCCTTTCAATATATGTATCTATGTATTATGAAGCTTGAGGGGATTCCCCCTCCTCCTTTTGGGCATCTTGCATTATAGATTCATGTCCCTAAGGATTCCAGGGATTGTTCTCGTGCTCTTCCTTCCTTTGGGGATTGTCCCTTCTCAAGTGTTCCTTCCACAAGACCAAAATGACATAGGATTCTTTTTCTTCTAGACTTGTGGGGCCTCTTATGGGTCTTGCTAGCAAGAGTTTTGTCCACATCTCAGAGCCTAGGAATGTACTACAATAACCCTTGAAGACAGGACAAGTTTTGCCTCAGTATGGAATTCAACTTTATTTGATCCCTTTGGCTCCTGAAAAGCCTTTGATTCTCTACCTTACAACTTTTAAGCTCAACATTTGTATCCCTTATCGCAACTCTCAAGTCCTTGATCTCATCCTCCAAATTCCTGATGATCCTTTTCCTTTGGAGGAATTTCCCTCTTTCTCGTTCTTAGTGGACTTGGTCCATATCCCACTGCACCATGCCACGATACATGCTTCCTTTTATTGCCATCAAGTCTTCTATGTGTCACCACACACACTCAATTATTAATGCATTAAGGAAATAATATAAATAAGTATACTAACTGTCATTTCGCCACGCTACGCTAAGCATAAACCCTGTAGCTTTTTACACATCTCCAAAATTATCATTAGCCACATGTCTCAAGATCCAAGTATGATTAGAAAATTTAAAAAATTAGAACTCTACATGCTCATGCATATACCAGCTAAATTACAATCATACTTTCCCTGATTGAAAAGATCAGTCTTTTACTAGACTCTCAATATTAACTCAAAATCAACCTCTTGATCGAGACTATTATTATCAATTTAAAATTCAACCTTTAAATTTTAAAATATTAGTCTTCTTTCCAAGGCTATTAATAGCCATTTGAGTCAAGCTTTTCATCAAGTGTAATGATCAATGGTGTCTGTAGGTCTCAAAAGGTTAGTTAAAAGCCTTTTAATGTATAAACATCTGCCATTTTATAACTTACAAACTTTTGTTTTCTTTTTTCTTTTTTTCATTTATGAAATGTATCATGTATGTGCAAGCAATCTCACAATCAATGTATACTCAATCGCAGTGTTATAGCTAGTACCTACAACAAGCATTTATCAAAACACCTCACTCTTTAATAAAGTCACAAACATTATGCCTCCAATTTATCAAGGCTCTTTGTCATATAACATACTGACCACGGGATTCTCCCATCCCATCAGTACACACACACACACACATATTTAGACAATTGAAACAACCATGATATGCAACACAAGCAACACACAAATTTCCACAACCCTCCCAAGTGAAAAATAACACACCACTTAAACAGTCATGCATGGAAACATGTAGGTAGTTATGCAAAAACTAAATAAATAACAAGCATCCATGATCGCAACAATATAATGTCCAAACCTTCAGAATGATTGATAGAAAACACTTGCCATAGCATTGCATTAATTCAATAAAATCAATCAACTGTAACATCTTTGCAATCATCGTGGAAATTGCAATCAAATGCTATAAATAGCTTGCAATCCTATCCACATCAACTACATCACTCATAACTAGAGCTCTTCCCTAGCTCAAAAGATCCATGCCATATTCATATACACAATCTAGTTTATCAGTAACATACATAAATTAAGATGCTTGATATTCGAATTCTACCACCAGTTACAATGATTTAAGCCCAATCTAATCTCCAAAAGTTGAGCTAGGTCTAATGCTTGGACTTACCATATTTGATTCAATAACAGGGCACCAACTTATTCCCAAAGGTCTAGATTTGAAACCTATTAGCCTTTCTTAAGTTAGTAGGTGGTAGTTATTAAGTTGGACCCAACCTCTAAAGTCCAGTTATGGATATGGGGTCTAACATTTTTTCTCAACCCTTTTCAACTTTCTCAAAAAGTAAAATGGGTGACATTGTTGCATTTGTCTCATCAAGGCCTTTCCAATAATATAAATTTTGTCCTGATCTGATTCCTAGATCAAAAGATATGATCTTCGAAAGATTTTCCTATCAAATAATGCCACATCAAAAAGGGTAGCGACGTGGCGCCCATGTGGCTACCCTATTCGTACACCATGTCGTCACCCACGTGGTAATTCCACATAGTTGTCGACCCATTCATATTGGAGTCACATATCAATCCCTTTTATATAATCCTCATGGAGAAACCCATAACACATACACATAATATTTATTCAAATGGATGTTGTGCAGGCCTTTAGTGCCATGTCACCTTGGGAATATAATCTCGGTAGGTCCTAATACAACTCCCTATTGAAACTATCGGGGGACAACCTTCCGGGCTACATGGATCCCTAGCGATCCCTCATCCACGCATCCTAATGCCATTGGTCATTGTAGCAAGCTCAAGGCTCCACCACTACTACTTTGCCCTGCTAATTTAATCTTGAGAGTTTCTTCCCAAAACTCCCTTCTAAGGTTTTGGGGTGCTTCTTGCGAAAGTTCCAGGGTTATGTAGTAATTGCTTAGTCTCCACGTTTACCTGTACACATACATGAAAATGCCACCCTTTGTTTGTCCCCACTGATCGAACCCTTCATGCCATGTCATCCCAAAACTTAAAGCCTGGGAGTTCTACCATGCCCTCCGTTTGAAATCTCAAGGATTCGAGGTTTCAGGGTGACGTCATCTGTCATCATGCCCTCCATGTGGCTTGGGTCTCACATAAGTCTTGAACACCTACGTTTCTATTTATTTCATGTTATATGTGATTCAGGGTTTTCCACCTTGTTGCACCATTGTTTAACATATGATCCCACCCGCCATGTCCTCCTGACATTTTGACCCCGTTGGGACTTTCCCAACCTCCCATTGAATTCTTTAGGGTATCAAACCTTTGGGGCATGTGGACAGGCATATAATGCTTTGCATAGATCAATGATCCAAATACCTTTTGCCTTCATGCTTGGTTATAAGACGAGAATGCATGGTTGTATTGAGGCTTAACACCTTTCCTCCAAAAGTTTAAGGGATTACCACCTCGCACAAATACATGGGCTTACATCCGTTTGGCTTTACACAACTCTTTAGAGATGTCCCTCCTGAGCTTGCTATCCTTTTAGACTCCACCACCCTACGACATATATATGGAGTACCTGCGGTAATTTCACCTTCACCGACCTCCCACTCTCTCTTATAAGCTTCCCAAGGCCTTGACACAACTTACCAATACACATATGTTTAGACCTTCACATGAACATTTAAAACATTATCCCTCTTAAGATTTAATGTTGCATGCATTCTCATGTGCTTTCAACAGGGCTCGGTCAAAGCCATTCAATGTGTGTGTGTGTGTGTCTATATATATCAGGTTGTCCCTTATTAGTTTATCAACATTTAAAAAAGGCTTAATAACAAATTATTTTCAGTTTCAGAACTCATACACAAAGATTTGGCATTCATTTTCATTGTGGCCAATTAGACAAATTTTGAGCTTGTAACAGTTCAACAAGCTACAAGCCTCTCAGGCCAATTATAAGCAGAAAACAACTCGATGGATACATGTAGGAATCTTAGCATTTACTTAGTAAATCAAAATTCCTCAAGCATGAATAAAATCCCATTCATGTATGTATGTATTGCAAGTTGTCCCTCATTAGTTTAGTAACATTCAAGTAGGGATTAATAACAAATTGTTTTCAATTTCGTAACTCTTACAGAAAGATCCGCCATTCATTTTCAATGTGGCCTATTAGACAAATTTCAAGCTCATAAAAGCACAACAAGCTACAAGCCTCTCAGGCCAATGATAAGCATAAAATAAGTCAATGGAAACATGCAAGAATCGTAGCATTTACTTAGGAAATCTATAGGAAATCAACATTCCTCAAGTGGGCATAAAATCCCATTTCACAACATGTCACATGCCTTGAATCAAATAGAGTTATTTCATGGTCATTATTAACATACTTTTAGTAGTGTGACTCAACAGATAAGAGGTCACACGAGAACATACTGATTAATTAGAGATCTTAGCTACCAAGTGCAACTTTCCCCTCTACCACACAATTATATATTACTACAAATTGTTTCATTGGAAAAGGAATTATCATTAGCTCAAAGGAGAATACCAACTTGGACTGAAGTAAAACCTTAATTTATAGACCTATTTTCCATGGTAACACACCCCATAAACTGGCACAAGGCGCGCTAACGTGGCACAATGGACCAACATACCGTGTTATCCTAGGAATGCACGCTTTGTATCTTCAATAAGCTTCAATAAGGTCACATTATTTGACTTTCATGAGCATGTGAAGGCAAATCACAAGTTAACTCATTGTGACTCCATCATTTGCTCAAAGTTGACTCTAAAAAGTTGGAAAGGATCGCCTCAAACTCGTCTTTGAAAGTTGACTGTCATAATAAAGACTACTATGCACGGAAAGAGTACTAAAGTATAGGAAACATTTTGCTTTTTCCCAAAATGAACTAGTCAAAAAATTGGAAAAATATGAGCCTCCCATTGCCTATATCTGGGCCACTGTAATCAAAATTAGAGTTTGTGCATTGTTATGCTACCAAGATACTATTGAGATAGAGAGAGAGAGAGAGAGAGGAGCTACGATATGGAGGAAGGCTTGTTGCAACATTCTGGTTGTAATCTTCCTTCTCTGATTTTAATAATATAGATCTATTGTTGCTTTGTCTACATCATGGTCTAATGGTTGAATTTCACATGTTATGCTTCTATGATTTAGACTAATGCTTTGATAGTGATGCATTTAATTTATATATGTTTTTAAATGTTAGTATGTTGAATTGTTGAGGTTTATACATGATGTGTAGATCACTTGATGTCCTCTTTGTGTGCAAGTATCGTTCTTGGAGTTGGCTAAGGGTTCCTTCTTTGCCACATTGACGACTCCAACATAGCTATGCAAAGGATAAACAAGTCTTCGCTCATCCTTTCTTTGTCAATTCTTATCTAGCATATTATGATTGAATGTTTCATGCTCGAACAACTTCAGATCCCTTGATCTGCCTGCCTTAGGTTTTGGGAAACTTGAGAGGGTTTTATGTCCATCCACCCGTGAATTAATCCATACCATAGAATTGGCGACTCTGTTATGGATCGTTCTTTGGTTGCGGATTTTAATCTGCTATATCCTGGATCTCTGGCTCTCTCTGCTTCTATTTGTTCTTGTTAGCTTGAATTCTTTTCATTCTATTTACTTGCAACTAATACTTCTATTCTCAACCATTGCTTTCACTTGGATTTTCCTTTATTTTCTAAGTGAAGTTATTGTAATACACCCTTACTATGCCTTCCATAGTGTTATAACACCCTTCTCTGCGTAATACAGAGTGTTATCCTAGTTGATAACACCCTGTGTGATCTAGAGACCTGCGTTATAGGTCCAAACCTTTGTTGTCCACCCAGTTTTGTGGATTTCATTGTTTGACAGTCTCACTTGTTGGCTAATCTTTGGATCTTTCCTGTTGGACTTTGTTTTTGTTGGTTGCATGCATGTATGTCTTTGTTTTTAAAAGAATAGGTTAATTGCATTAGTTTTGTAAAAAGAAAGAGAAATGTTGTGCTTTTTGTCCTTTTAGTAGGTTTTTCCAAGTTTAATTTATTTATTTTTAATCTAAGCATTGCATGTCTACATTTGTTTACTTGTGTTAGAATTGCATTAGGATTGTTTGGTTTTGGAAAAGGTGTATAGTCACTCTCTCCTTAAACACCCCTTCGAAGACATTAATCAAGTACCCTTAAAATCAACCTCATAATAAAATTGATGAGAAACTCTTTTTTAGGATACACACATATTAGTTTAGGTCAAAGTCTTGGGATAGGTTGTGTGAGACAACTCCTCAATACTACAAAAATTAAACTAGTGTCATTAAAGAGAGAAAATCCTACTTCACTCACATCATCTAGGACTACTCCTCTAGCAAGGGAGTTAATTATGAGGTAACATCAGGGTGTGAAAGAAGGTAGCCTGCCTTCTATTGCATTTTGGTGGGTATTCCGTGTACTGGGGATCCTTTCGGTGATATCAGAGCTGAGTTCAGGACTTAGGTATCTTGCCTATAGAATGTACTACCCACGACCATAACCCCCCTCCCCCCCCAAGTGGTGTTTGTGATTTGAGGTGAACGTAGTGGCCATACTTCTAGGGATGAACACAAGGTGACTGGGGTGAGTTGCCCTGGTACCTCAACAAATGAACCTACTCCGTCTTTTGTTTTTTGGGAGGGTACTCGTCTTCATGAGAGTGCTTGGCCCCATTTTACCGAGGTTGTGAAGCTTAGGAGTAATCATAATTGTTACATTAGACCAACTCTCTCTTATAGCCCTTCGATAATGGGTTTCATCTCCAACTAGTTGTGGCTATCAAACATAGTGTTTTTCCCTTGGTTGCTTGTTGATCTCTTTTAGAATTTTATGATGTTTAGGTGTGTGCTCTTTGCTATTGAGACTAATATATATAGTCGTGGCTACCTCCAGCCCTTGTCATCTATCTCAACAACAATGAGGCCTTCCTGCACTGACTATGGAGGAATTATCCAGATTCAGTGAATCATATGCCCATGCTACACAAAGGAATTAGTCTCTAATATAAAATAGTGAATCACACAATACTTCCCAAGATACTCTTTTACCATAGGACTTATTTATTGAATGTGTCTTGCCTCATTTTAATCCCCCACTTATTGATCGTCTTGGGCCTATTTTGGTTAAGGTTGCACCCTTTCCTGTCATGCCTTCATTAGTTTCCACTCCCATTGTTCTGATGACTACTAGTGGGTCATGGTCTTTTGTAGACACTTTTTCTCCACCGCAACTTCCCCCACCTACAACTAATTCAACACAGTTGATTGGTTATCCTACTATTCAGACTATGCCTAGTCCAAGCATTCCAACTACACTTGCTATGGGTGGAGTTCAACATCTTCCTGTCTCTACCCCCTTTGTGTCAGCTCCTGGACCTTCATCTATGACCCCTATAGGTACTGTTAGTATTATTACCTTCAAAAATCTGTTTGGTTGGAATCCTCTGCTAAGTTATAAACCCCAAGCAGTTACATCAAGGGGCAATGCTTCCAGCATTTACATACCCATTATTGGCATGACGGTCCCTATACATCCTATGGCACAATCTGGTCCTTCGTTGATTACTCTATTTCCTCCTGGTGGACATACTACTAGTGGTGGTCATGCACCCAATGCAAGTTATGTGGCCAACAATATCCCTCAACCCAATCCTGCTGCATCTATTTGGGCCCCCCTGCTTAACAACCATTGAATCAAGGGGGAAACTTCTACCCTGAGTTCAACCAATCCTTCATTACCCAACCTAGTATGCCTTATGGATCGTCGCTTTATATGACCCCATCTCCATTATCAGGAAACTACTATTTGTTGAAACCTACGTACCCTACTGGAAACCAGTTGATGGGGGGCTTCCTTATCCTCAAATCATCCTGTTTCACCCTGGTCTGATTCGGGGGAACCTATGCCTTTTCCATTTTTGGCTACTTTAGACATCCTGGATATGTACAAGTTAACAGATGAACCCATCAACCATAGCTTACTTTGGCCACAATCCCTCTTAAAATACCTATAGATATTCTGAAGTTCGAAGGCAAACAGGGAGATGACCCAACAACACACGTCACAACTTACCACCTTTGGTGTGTATCAAACTCTATGATTGATGATAGTATCTGACTCAGACTCTTCCCCCGCACCTTGACTGGCAACACTGCTAAGTGGTACATTAAGTTACCATGAACTTCAGTGAATAATTTCAATTCCCTTGTAATGGAATTCTTAAAACACTTTAAGTTACCCATCCGCTATGAAACCATAATGAAACTTCTGACTACCTTGTGCCTGTTGTCACTCGTTGCAAAAATTGTTTTCAATTGCCCAAAGCTCAAAAGAGCAGAAAATTTTGTAGCCACCTTCTAAGCCACAAAATCTCTAAAATCTAAATCAAACCCTCTCCATTGGTTAGTGCTCAGAATAAGATTTCCAACAGTATATAGAACTCCTCAAATGGACCCCGAAATCAGAAGATATGGCCTGTTGAAGTTTAGTGGTTTTGTTGCATTTGAAATAAGGGAGAAGAGCATATCGGAGGTCCGGGAGCATATCGCAAATCAAAATTGGAGTTTTCTAAAAGCAACAGCAAGGGAGGGCAGAGAAAACCAACGATCAACAATCACTGATATCGAAGATCGGAGGTTCCAGCAATCTCGCATATCGGCGATCGCAAATGAAAGAGGACCAACAGCAGAGCAATCATCCGTACCGCAACTCTCATATTGGAAGGATCAAGCGGCATCGCACATTGATGATTGAGGTTCCATGGCACATGGCATATCGACGCTTCGCATCCAAATGTTTGATATATCGGAGGTCCTGTATCGGCAGGGTGAATCAGTGATCGACAATCACAATAGCACAAATACATCGCGCATTAAGGGCCCACACGTCAGAGGTATAGAGAGACATCGGCATATCGATGGGCCGACGGGGTGACAACTCTAAAATGTTGTGATATCACGAGTTACGATATGTTGGTGTTAAATTGTAGGGAAAGGTTGAAAGGCATTTAACAAATAAATTCAACGCAAAACTAGGGGCAGGCGAGCCTTTTTCTCTCTCCTCCGGGAGGCCACGTGGCATAATATTATTAGATCCGATAAAGACATGGTGGCACTGACGTCAACATGACGTTGCAATACAAAGGACATGTGACATGCAGATCTGGTATTTTCAAAGGTCTAAAGCGGGCATATCCGGGTGACAAGTGTCGCCACTCAGGAGGTGCCACATGGCAGTGATGACCTCACATCGATAATCACAAATTGGAGGTTGAGGCTTATCGACACTTTGTAACGTAATGAGCACATGGGAAAGTGCAATAAAGGGGCTAGCCCACAGTCACATAAAGAGCTAAAAGAACTAAGGGCTAAGTATAGAGGGTGATCGACAATCGGTGGTTGTGTGGTGCATCAAAAAGGAATCACTGATTGTAAACCTCCGATAAATGGGCTCCGATAAGGGGGCTGGCCTGTGATCACATAAAGGGCCAAGGAACCAAGGGTTGAGCGCTAAAGGACTATCGTAATCGAAGATCGCAAGCACATCGTAACTCCAATTTAAAAGTCCTCACTGGAAACCTCGATTGAAATCTGTTGAGAAAGGAGCTCTGATAAAGGGCGCGTGGTCGTGAAGACTTAAGGAAACTAGATGCAAAGTACTTATAAAGGGAAAAAAGTTCCCAGACAAGAATCTAAAGGGTATACCGCGTTGGGACTAAGCTCCAGGTCACAAATCCCCAATCATATGAGAAGAAAGGCAGAAAGGGGCTAAACAAAAGAGGGCCAAAGGAGATCAGGACTCACTATTCTGTAATGCATCTTAGCGTAAAAGTCCGGATACAACGATGCCCAGATAGCATGGTAAAAAGCTTTACAGGCGAATGGGTTGGTAGCTAAGACATTGAATAGAGGCATGGAGTAGTTGCAAGTCGACATGGGCTAATCCTACAGAATTCCCTGCAACAAGAAACCAAGGGCTACATGGGCCGCAGAAATGGATTTTACTACTTTGTTGCACATCTTCAGAGAGTAAATGGAGGCGTGGGACTCAGGAAGACTTAATGCCTCAGCGTGGAGCTCCACTCAGTCATAAATGTAAAGGACTGTCGGGTCAATCTCCACTTCTACTCTGTAACAAGCAACGACAGTTGATTGCTATTAGCTCCAAAGAGTGGTGAAGTCAGGCAGTTAAGATGAAAGCGACGGGAACCAGCCGAGCAGCAAGGGAGGCACATCAGCAAATAGACATCACCTGATCAAGGGCCTTCATAGGAACAAAAGAAGGAAATTTTCCTCCATCATTGTTCAATTTCCCTTGTTTCTATTTTATTATTATGTAATTTCTGTTTATTTTCAAGAAAGGAATCAAATCCTTGGGAACCATTTTGGGTAGTAGAGCTATCGCAGGCGTAAACAGCTAGTCAATCTGATAGTTGGCCCTTAGCTGAGATATTTTGTAAATTTTGATTCAAATCCCCCCTTCTCTGTATAAATAGGGGAAGAAATACTTAATAGAGGTTCTGGAATTCTGCACCCGTAGTGGTCTAAATTCTTTGGTTCCATTTTGTTTCTAACTACTTGTTCATGAGGGACTTGAGCTGTAGATTGTTGAATGTAAATGGACTTGTGAATGGGACTCATTTTGAAAATTAATGAAACTCTTTGGTGATTCCAATCATCGCAAT
This sequence comes from Pinus taeda, assembly GCA_000404065.3. Classification (NCBI taxonomy): domain Eukaryota; kingdom Viridiplantae; phylum Streptophyta; class Pinopsida; order Pinales; family Pinaceae; genus Pinus; species Pinus taeda. The sequence goes on along the minus strand of APFE030426225.1, from coordinate 69,727 downwards.
GCGTAGTATGTTTTCTCCTCTATAAATCTCATTTCATATATGTTTTTCTTTCTCTGGAATAGTGCAATGAAGCTGCAGGTTTCACCCTTGTTCATTATTGTATATTTGTTACTAAGTAGTAACATTACGTGTGTTAGCTACAAATTTACTTATGTACCTGTAATGTGCACAGATTTACTTATGATTTTTGTGACAAATGTACCCATGAGGTATATGGCATGAAACCTTGACTAGCGCTCCACTGTTTCTAGAATTCCACCTCTTCAATCCTCCATACCTTTACCGAAACATTGTTGCTTAGGATTATGTTTTGTTTACAACCCTATGCATCAAATTCCCTCCTTTATTTCCTCCTCTTCATGTTACCACAACGCTAATATTAATGCTGCATGTTGTTGTGTGTCGACCACTAAAACAAGACATTTCTCCTTAAGAATAGGCTGATTCACCCCTTGAGCATTTGGATCCATGTATTGGCTTGAGTTTACCTTGATGAAAGACGATTGAACCAAGCCCCCTTTTATTCTCTTTTTCAAACTTTGTGACAACTGGTGTGCAACATAATTCCTCAGATAATCTCAAATGCACTCCTCTATTTAAGGTGTCCTAGGCATTGGTCTACAATCAACCTAGAGGCTTTCTCTAGGAAGCTTTCCGTGTGTCCAAAAGCACTTATGCTACAGGCGCTAGAAAAAGCGACAATAGTGTCAATACACTTCCACCCACATCTCCAATCATATCCATGAATGGAGACGTCAATGAAGGATTGTCAAGGCCCCCATTTCGGACTACCTCTTAGCAGACTGGTTCTGCAAGTCTCTTCTATCTCCCATCACAAAGGATGTTGCCATGGTTGGAGTGGTTACTGAATAGCAATCTATTTGGCATGCCCAACATTTAGATCTAATTTACTCACAATCTGACATGCTTTATGATTTGATCCCTAATGCCCTTGGAACTTCCAATGTTCCCACTACTCAATTGCCTGGTCCTCATGCTAACGTTATTGTTAGCACCGCCTCTGGGTTTGTTGTAAAACATTTGAGTGAGCAAGTTGCCCAATTGTTTGTTACTATCGTTCCCATTCCTACTACCTAACTTGTTGCTTCTCCAACTGTTGTGATCAACTTTGTGCAGTCTACACTAAAACCCAGTGGTAGGAACAACGACGATATAAAAATACCACTCCTTCTAAGGAGTAGTAGACAACCCAAAATAACGCAAATCAAAAAGCCACTCCTAATGCCAAAGTTTATAAAGGAAGGAGAAAGTTGTCAAGTCCCCTTACAAGATTTGTGTTAAGGACCATTTGACCTATAAATGTCCTCGTCTCCAAGAGTGCACAAACTTCCTTGCGCAAAAGGACATTGGATGGACCCTTGCAGTCTTCAATAACCCTTTTCCTACTTAGCAACAACAACAACATCTTTTATCTAATCCACCACCATCTTCGCAAGGGCGCAATGGTGGTTCAAAACCCCTCCTTCTAGAGAAGGATCATCAGTTGTTTATGCCTTCGAAATAGTTGATTTGTAAAAACGAGCCAAAAACTACGGAAATCTTGTCCCAAACGCTTCAGACACTACCTCGAGTTCCATTCCACCACCACCCAACGATCTACATTTCTAAAGGCTTGTTGTCAACCCTGTGGTTCATCCCCCAAAAGGTACACTTCGATGCACAATACACAATCCATCTGCTCGTGTTACTTATAACTATAATATTGTAGAGGACCTGACACAAGCGCCTTTTTCTATGTCGACTTTCGAAGTATTACAAAATTTCCCAACACAATGGAAATATTTGATTTCGTCCATAGGTGGAATTGATCCTGAAGATTACAATCTAGAGATTTTTTTACACGGAGAAAAGTAAACCTCACCTCTCCCATCAGCTTGCATTCCAAGTGTAATTTATGACGAAAGACAAATCCATTCACCACATCGTCATCGATGAAGATGCCTCAACCTGTCTCACGGCTACTTCTAATTGGCTCGCCTTGGATTCACCCACTCTTTCACCACCGTCAAATTCCCTTAAAGCTTTTGATGGCCACACTTTCATTCCAAAAGGATATCTTGCCAACTACCCCATCACTCTTGGTGGGAAAACTGTAACGGTGGACATCAAAGTTGTAGATTGCCATATCGACTACAATCTGCTTTTAAGGCACAGTTGGACCTATGCTATGAATGCCATTGTTTTGTCAGTTTTCCTTCTCATCCCTTTTTGTTTATATGGGAAGATTGTAATTGTGGATCAATTGTCCTTCTACACCCTTGATTTTCACCCGTTACCGAACAACAATGTTCCTTTAATGGGTGGCATACCTAACTTTTATGTCTGTGTTGGTACCAATCTTCTGAAGGTTTCCTCTCTCTTAGGTTGTTTTCCTCTCCCGCCACCCAAGGTTCCACTAACCGTATCAATGGTCTATACTAGTTTGAATGGTTAACAGATCCTTGGATCCTCCCAGAACCTTCTGCCACTGATTCCTATGGAGAGAATATGTCGCTGTCACTAGTGGAACTTTCTTATTAGGATATTCAGTCTGCATCTAACTCTCTTTCTGCTTTGGTTATGACCGACAATACTTTGTCCTCTCCCACAGCTTCTCCCTCTACTAGTCTCCTTAATTATGTACTACCTTCATATGAGGCTATCATGGAAATCATGTCTCTAGACAAGCGACTTTGGGATGATTTTCATCGTTGTGTTTCAGTCTTTTACCCATTTGGCTTGAACATAAACTCTCTAGAAATCTTGTCTTTTGATTAGCCTAAGATTGTTTCTTCCACCTACATGACTATTCATGAGATTGATTGAGAAGGTAACTTAGGTAATCTCTCAAAGACTTTACTTATCGATATCTCGATCAAGACAGATAACATGGAAAACATTCAAATTGGAGTCAATTGCACTCCCGAGGAGATTGCGAGCTTCACCTACCTATTTGAGAAATTTCGTGATGATTTTGCTTGGTCTTATGAGGAAATGACTGACATAGATCCATTCGTTATCGAGCATGAGATCAAGAATTATGTGGATTCTAAGCCCATCTCGAAAAGACTTCAGGCAGTCCACCCTTGAAATACACCTCTCATCAAGATAGAAGTTGAAAAGCTGTTGAAAGTTGGTTTTATCTATCTCGTTCCCCTCACAAAATGGGTATCTAATATAGTTCTTGTTGACAAAAACAAGGAACCATCTGGGTATGCATCAATTACCACGATTTGAATGTTTCTTATCCTAAAGACAATTATCCTACGCCATTCATTGGCCAAATTATCGATGATTGTGCTGGATGTGAATCATTTTCCTTCAAGGATAACTTCTCAGGTTATAACCAGATCAGTATCAAACTAGTCGATCAACATACAATCGCCTTTATCTGTCCTTTGGGTACCTTTGAGTACTACAAGCTTCCATTCGGTGTTAAGAATATAGGTGCCACTTTTCAAAGGGTGATTGTTATGCTCTTGACCTGCGAGAAATTCCAGAATACCAAATATGCAATGAAATACAACCCAAAACACATAATAAAATGAGAAAAACAACAAGTATTTTATTATTCAGAGATGAAAGCAATGTTCACTTGCCTCTTCGAGGGGGCAACCTCTAGTAGAGCAGAGTTTGATTACAAAATTAGACTCCATATTTCTCAATGCGGAGTCTCTAGCCTCTATATAGGATTCATACATACAATACCATGGTTCTCTCAATACCATATATCTAATACCATGGCCCGTTTGCAACTAATTGTGGTCTCTTTATTGAACGCAAGTCAACCACTTACAATTATTAATATGGGCTTTATTGACTCTTTAACTAACTATGACTATGACTCGAACCTATTGGGTTTATTACATAAATAAAAGGGTTACGTTTGGACCCTAACATGCCCTCCCCCATCAAAAGCAACCTTGTCCTCAAGGCTGAAGCCGCAGAAACTACTGAAGAATAGTGGAGGGTTCCCAAGTCGCATATTCTAGAGAGGTGTCTTTCCACTTGACGAGGACTTCCTTGATCATGCGGCCGCGTAGATGTCTTTCACAAATATCAAGGACTTGTTCAGGTTGGAGCCAGAGTGAACCTTCCTCATCCAATTCAAGTAGACTAGTTTGAATTCTGCAATTGTTCCCCACCACTTTCTTGAGGCATGATACATGGAAGACTAGATGGATTTTTTAAGTTGGTGGCAAGGCCAGCTTGTAGGCTACTACTCCAATGCACTGAATTATTTGATAAGGTCCGTAGAATTTGGTAGCTAATTTCTGGCAACCCTTTTCTTTGAGTGATGTTTTCTTATATGGTTGCAGCCACAAGAATACTTGATCCCCTTACTAAAATGTGCGCTCTGAACGACGTTGGTTTGCCTGTTGCTTCATTCGATTTTGAGCTTAATGGAGATTATCTTTGAGACAAGCTATCATGGTAGCACTATTCTGTAGGAGTTAATCAACTGCTTGCACCTTAGAGCATCCAGGGATATATGAAATAGGTGAAGGTGGGAGTTTGCCATACACTGCTTCATATGGAGTCATCTTGGTGGCTTCATGATAGTTAGTATTATACCACCATTCAGCTAAAGGTAGCCATTGTACCCATTGATGCTGCTTTTCTAAAGTCAAGCACCTTAGGTATGTCTCCAAAGATTTGTTGACTGCTTTAGTTTGACCATCAGTTTGGGGATGATAGGCAGTACTTAGTTGTATTTGAATGCCTTGTATCTTGAAAAGTTATTGCCAAAATTTGCTGGTGAGAGTCGGGTCACGATCAGACACAATGGAAGTTGGCATGCCATGCAGTGTGAATATTTAGTCCATGAAAGCTTGAGCCACCAAAGTGGGGGTAAATGGGTGGGGTAGAGTGAAAAAATGAGCATATTTAGAAAGTTTGTCCACAACTACCATGATGATTGATTTGTTACCCGACTTTGGTAGACCAATAATGAAATCCATAGAAACATTCATCAAAATGGAGGCAGGGATTGGAAATGGTTGTAAGGTTCCTAGTGACTTGACTGTTTCTCCTTTGTGGCATTGACACACATCATATTCAGCTACGAAGATAAGAATGTCATTCTTCATGCCTGTCCAAAAGAAAGAATGGCGAGTGCGAGCATAAGTCTTCTGAAAGCTTGCATGCCCGGTAGTGGGAGATGAGTGCAACTCTGCCAAAATGCAAGTTTTGAGGGTGGATGTCGGCGATATCACTACTCAATCCTTGTAGCGAAGAATTTCATCCTTCCAAGAGTATCCAACTGAGGAATTAGGATATGCTCTCAAGTTATTTTTGAGTTAGGAGAGAGAAGGGTGTGAAAATCATTCCTTGTGGGCTTCTTCAATCCAATCTGGTATGGGAAGAGAGATTGATAGCAGGGTGCTTTCATCCTCAAATTGGCGCGATAAAGTGTTTGCTACTACATTTTCATGCCCTTTCTTGTAAATTATCTCATAATCATATCCCAACATTTTGGCTAGCCGTTTGTTTTGTTGTGGCGATGATAGACGTTGCTCCAAAAAATATTTGAGGCTTTGATGGTCTGTGCAAATTTGGAAACGTTGTCCCAATAAGTATGGTCCCCAGGTATCTACTACATGTAAGATGGCCATCATCTCTTTCTAATAGGTAGATTGTCCCATATGTTTCCCACTCAGTTGTTGGCTGGTGAAAGACAAGGATCGACCTTCCTGCATTAACACAACACGAATACTAGTACCTGAAGCATCACATTCAATCACAAAAGATTTCGTGAAGTCGGATAGTGCCAATACTGGAGTGGAACACATGGCCTGTTTGAGAGCCACAAACACTTGTTATGCTGCATTAGTCCAGAGGAATTATTTTTTCTTGAGAAGGTTAGTGAGGGGTCTAGCAATGCGACCATAATTGTAGACAAATTTGCGAGTAGCCAGTGACACCCAAGAATCCCCTTAGACTCTTCGAGGTTTTTGGTTGGGGCCAATCTTACATTGCCTATATCTTTTTGGGATCAACCTTGACATCTTCACGACCCACAATTTGTCCCAAATACTCAACTTCTTCCACGCCAAAAGAGCACTTGGACAATTTGACAAATAATTTGTGATTCCGGAACAGTTGCAAGATCGAGTCTACATGATGGAGATGTTTTTCCTAGGTTAGGCTATAGATTAGAATGTCATAAAAGAACACAAGGACAATTTTTCATAAATATGGTTTCAGTAGGTGATTCATGAGACTTTGAAAAGTGGATGGAGCATTACAAAGACCAAATGGCATGATGAAGAATTCATAATGGCCTTCATGAGTGTGGAAAGAAATCTTGGGAATGTCTACTTCCCTCATGCAGATTTGGTGATAGCCAGAGCGAAGATCTAGCATGGTAAAGAATTGAGCACCATATAGTTCATCAAGCATATCATCAACAACCGGGCTATGGAATTTGTCTTTGACAGTGAGCTTGTTGAGGGCTCGGAAGTCCGAACACATGCGCCATTCACCATATTTCTTGAGCATCATGACCACTGGTGATGAATAAGGGCTGATGCTAGGACAACTAACACCTGCTTCAAGGAGTTCCTTGATGATTTTTTCAATTCCATTCTTTTGGGCGAAAGGATATCGATATGGGCGCACATTAGGTGGTTGGGCCCCTGGGACCAAAGTGATGCTATGATCATGTTCCCCTCTAGAGGGTGGAAGCTCATTAGGTTTGTCAAATATCGGCTGGTGGAGGTTTAAGACCTATTGCATCTCGGGATGAATATGAAGAGTAGCGGATTCTCTGGTCTGGATGGCATTAAACTGAGCGATAACTCCATGATGGTCCTTTTTCAACAAATTTTCCATTCGATGCAAGCTCATGATAGAAGGAGCACCTGCCTGGAGTCCATGAAGGGTATGCATGTGGTCATTCTACTTAAAGCTCATATATAACTACTGTATTGTGATTGGGCCTAGTGTGTGAAGCCATTCAACACCCAAGACAATGTCACAAGCACCCATATTAATCGCAAACATGTGGGTCTTTAGGTGGTAGTCTCCCATCTGAAGTTTAATATTTTCACAACGGCCTTCACATTTCATTGTCCCCCCATCACCAATTAGGACCGCCAAATTAGAGGTTGCCCTTACAAAACAATGAACAGCTTCGGTGACTCGCTGATGGATAAAGTCATGAGTGTTGCCACTGTCAATCAATACTACTATAGGGCAATGTTTAATAAAGCCTCTGATTTTAAGAGTTTGGGGTGCAGAAATGCCCACCAAAGCATGTAGCGAGATAACTGGTTCCTCTGGCATAGTTGTGAGCTCATTGTCTTGCTGGGTTTCCTCAACTTCGTCCTCTAGTCCCCCAATGGGTGGGGCTTCCTCATCTGAACTGTGACCAGTAACATCAATTTGAAATAATTTTGGTTCGTTGCATTTATGCCCTGGGGAGTATTTTTCATCATAGTAGTAGCACAATCCTTGTTTTCTTCTTTCAGCCATTTCTGTTGGAGACACCTTTTGAACCTTAAGTGTTTGGATAGGGTCCTGAGCCTGGGTGGGGCATCCCTTGGCTATGAAATTTGGATGAGGAGACTGGGCAGCTAAAGCACATTCCACTTCAATAGCCTTTGTGCAAGCGTCTATCCATGTAGGTGGGTGGTGCATCCAGACATATGCTTGGATGGCTTCTTTGAGACCACTTATAAAACATTCCAAGTACAATTCATCTCCTAGACCTTCTGTGCGGATGGCCAAGGTCTCCAAGGCTGCAATATAGTCTTTTACTGTGCTTGTCTGTCGGAGCTCAGTAAGACGACCCAAAAAATTAGATTCTCTGTCAAAGCGGTCACAAAGAGATTTTGAGGACACCTGCCAAGTTATGTTCCCAGGATAGCATTTCCGATGTCACTGCCACCATTGCCATCTCTCTTGGTCCAAGTAAAGGGCTCCCACATGTAGTTTAGTTTGATCATCTTGGATATCATTCAAAATGAAATATTGTTCCATTTGTGCTACCCATACTACTGGATTAGAGCCATCAAATTTATACATATCCAGCTTGGGTGGCCGAGGGTGGGAATGTTGGTGATTTCCATGCAAGTGAATATGGTGGTTAGATTCTCCCTCAAGGTCTTCATTAATACCATGTGCCTCCAGATGCAACCCTAACGTGCTTATATTGAATTGTGCCATGAATTGCTTCATCTATTCCTCGAAAGAATCCAACTTTTGTTCAAGGCGTTTGATCTTCTCATTGACCGTGACTTGATCTCTGGTTTCTACCATACACAGATCTTAGTCACTTGATGTCACTTTGAAAAAATTTGGGGCCGCCCGAAAATTGAAGCACTGTGAATGGTACCACTGTGATCAACTCGTCATCCTGAATCTTAAGGGCTAAGTCTCTTGTAAGCATCCCGAGAAGGCCTCAAGCTCTTTTTTTCTTTTTTTTACTCCAAACAAGGTTTTACTCCCCGCTGATCAATACTGCAGCGGCCAAATTCCAAAAAGCTTCATCCTGCCCAATATCCTGCGAAAGTCCGGCCCAGACTATGGGAGCCACAAGCCTCATTATGCAGATGGTAAGATCTGCCTGCGAAACCCCAACGACTGAATGTGAGTTGGACTGCGGTGGTGAAAGAACCCCAACTGCTAGATCTAAATGGTACTGTGGTGATAGAACCTCAACTGGTGGATCTGATTATTGAGGTGGCGACAAAACCCCAACTGTTAGATCTGAATCATATTGCGACGGTAGAACCCCAACTAGTGGATCTGATATGGCAAATAAGATAATGGGCGATCTTCAGAGAGTCAAGGGAACTATGGTCTCAAAGGAGTGTCACTTGCTACAAATCGTAATATACATAAGGGTCCAGTAATAATAATCGGCCCAATCTTTCAGGGCACTAACTAAGGAGGATCAACCGTACCCATAGTCGTATTACCCGACTACCTTATCGTATGCGCGAGTAATCTCTCCGAGTGTTGTTCTCAATGTACTGTAGTAGCAAGACGGTTGACGGATTATCTAAGGCAAGGTTTTAGGTGAGTCCAGGGGGCTTCCGATATACCCAAAGGGTACATGGAAGGCAGTTGGTATGCGGTTTTGTTTAATGCGCTACTACTTGAAGGGGTACCACAGGGGTTACAAGGGAGTCCAACAACAATCATGACCACCTCTTGTATTTCCTGTGTGCATGCCTCCCCAAATCTGCAGGTTTATGCGTTCAACAACAGATCCCATGGTTTAAAGACATCGGAACACGTCTCTAGCCTAAAACAAATTCTGCCAAAATGGAGGTACCACCGGCCCTGGAAAGTGTTCTGATACCACTTGTTATGCTCTTGAACTACGAGAAATTCCAGAATACCAAATATGCAACGAAATACAACCCATAGCACAAAATAAAATGAGAAAATCATAAAGTATTTTATTATTCAGAGATGAAAGCAATGTTCACTTGTCTCATCGAGGGGGCAACCTCCAACAGAGTAAAGCTCGATTACAAAATAAGACTTGATATTTCTTAATGGGGAGTCTCTAGCCTCTATATGGGATTCATAGATACAATACCATGGGTCATTACCATGGTTCTCTCAATACCATATCTCTAATATCATGGCCAATTTGCAACTAATTGTGGTCCCTATCTTAAATGCAGGTCAACCACTTAAAAATTTTAATACGACCTTTATTGACTCTTTAACTAACTATGACTATGACTTGACCCTATTGGGTTTATTACATAAATAAAGGGGTTAGAGTTGGACCCTAACAACGATGGGATAAACTTTTCATGATATCAGACATATCATTTGGGTGCAGTTGGATGACCTTCTTGCTCATTCCAAGCACTGAGAGCAACACCTAGATCATCTCAGAGCTATCTTTCTTATGTGTTAGTTCTACCATATCCCTCTGAATCTGAATAAGTGTGTGTTATTTGTCGAATATGGGAATTTTCTTGGGTTCATTATATCAAAAAATGGGATACGGGTTTATCTTGATAAGGTTAAGGTGATTATTGAGTTCCCCCCACCACAATCCATCTCTAAACTACAAAGTTTGCAGGGGAAGGAAAACTTCTTACGTTATTTCATTGTCAACTATGCTAAATTAACAAAAAGGTTTTATGTGCTTACTGAAGAAAGGAGTTCCCTTCTTGTGGGAAGATCAGGCTCAAATATTGTTTGATGCCTTGAAAAAGGCTCTTACTTCAACCCCACTTCTGAGTCCTCCTGACTACTCACATGACTTTTTGTTTTACCTTGCATCTTCACCATCCTCCATTGGCATGATTATGGTTCAAGAATATGACGATCATAGTGAGCATGTGATCTATTACCTTTCGAAATTTTTAGCTAAACTCAAACTTACGTATTCGCATGTGGAGAAACTTTCATTGGTAGTTGTTTTTGTTATCAACTGCTTCCAACATTATATACTTCTACGTCAAACTATTATCATTTCCCTAGAGAACCCTCTTAGACATATTTTGTCTCATAAGATTATTGGAGGTAAATATTCCAAGTGGATAGTTAGCCTCCAACAATTTGATTTGGCCTTCACCACCGCTAAGTTGAAGAAATATTTAGCCTTCATAGAGTTATTATCAGATCTTCCCAAAGTTGACATAAATGAGGTAGCCCATGATCCCATGCCAAATGAATATGTCTATCTAGTTGACTCTTCTAACCCGTGGTACTGAGATATCCTTGTGTATCTTCAAACCCATCGATTCCACCTATATCTATCGAAATATGATCATCGTCGCATCTGCCACCAAGCTAAGCACTACCTAGTGTTGAACGATACCTTGTATCGTCGTGGCAGTGACGTAGTTCTTCGACGTTGTCTCGCACATGATGAAGAAAAACATGTTCTTAATGAATGCTAAGTTGGGGAATGTGGTGGTCACCTTTCGGGCATGGCTACTGCTCAAAGTGATATGATTGATTGACTTTTTTTAAAGACTGCATTACCACAGTCCAACAATTTCACCCTTGTCATATATATACAAAGAAAATGCACGCACTACCTGCCCCCCTCCACCCATTAGTTGTTGTTGGTCCTTCTCTAAATGGGGAATAAACTTCATAACTTGAAATCCCACTTTAGCTAATGGTCAGGGTTACATCATTATCGTTGTCGACTTCTTCACGAAATGGGTTGAAGCCGTTCCTACTTATAAGGATGATGGTGAGACTGATGCATTATTCCTATTTAATAAGGTAATCTATCGTGTCGGTGCACCTGCACAATCTTTACATACCATGGTTCCCACTTTTAGAATCAAATGATATTTGACTTAATTTCTATTCTTGGCTTTCACCAAGATCCCTTGTCTTCCTACTAGGCACAGGTCAATGGCGAGGTCGAATCCATCAATGGCGTCCTCAAGGCCATGATCCGTCGGCTAGTAGGCAAACACAAAACCAACTGCCATAGAATGTTATATTCTATGCTTTGGGCATATCAGACGTCATTTAAAACTACTATACGCTTCACATAATTCTAGTTTGTTTATGGTCTCGAAGCAGTTCTTCCAATCAAGTGTTAGATCCCATCACTAAAAGTCATTATTGAACTCGTACTTGGCACTATTGCCAAAGAGGAACTCTTGTTATCACTACATCATTTTGATGGGACTCGTTGAGATGTTACACTAGCTCTCGAAGTGCACAAACGGCAAGTCAAAGTTCAATATGACAAATGAGTTAAACCTTGTTCTTACCAAGAGGGTTGATCTTGTTTTAGTTTATGATAATAATAAAAACACGACCCCTTGGGGGTAGGAACGCTTCAAACATTGTGGATTGATCCCTACATTGTGACTAAGGTTCTTTCTAAAGGAGCCTATGAACTTCAAGACTATGATGGAATCTTACTCGCTGAGCCCCGCAACAGGCTCTATCTGAAAAAAGTATTATGCCTACTACTGAACTAAGCATATGCTTTGTAATTTTATGTATATAAGTTTCGTTTCTTTTTTGTGTACTTGATTGCTTTTGGATATATTTGGATATTTGTTTCATGCATGTTTCTCTTTTTGCACAGATGTCAACTTCGCTCTTGCCATATGTCAGATATGTGGATGGTGTCAGTCGTCACACACTATACATTGCATCATCTTCTTGCGTACTTTATACACTTGAGTTAGAGCTACTTTTTTTTGGGGGGTCTTCCTTGGTCATGCCACCAACAATATTGTTGAGTATATGTTTGTCATCAAACTCCTTACATAGGCTATATCTCTTGGTATTTCAAATTTAGTGGTTAGGTTAGACTCCCAGTTGGTTGTTATACGTTTGAAAAATCATTATCACATTCATAATCTGATTTTATTGCGTTATTTTTTAAAAGTTAGGCTTTGTAATAGCCCTGGGTCAAAAGTTGATGTAATAAAGTTAATAAAGGCAAAATAAGACCAAGGTCATGGGACATGTATTCTAAGTTGAATGTTGGGAAAAAAATTCTAGCAGGTGTTCATTTGGTTTGTTATGGCTAAAGGGAAATTGGCAAAGGGAAATTGGGGAGTTGAATCATATCATAGTAACTCTTCATCACATGTTTACCCCGATGGACTAGTTAGCTTTGGGTAAATGTGCGAGGAGGGTGTTACAGAGTGGTATCAGAACGGGTTCCATTCTCTTTGGGTGATGTTTGGTTTATGTTCTCTTTGGGTGATAGCTGATACCACTAAGTGGTATTAGAGCATGGTTCATCCCTTGGACTGGATGGGTGGAGTGTGGTTGTCATGAATGCATGTAGGTTGCATATGTGTTTGATGTGTGTGCATGATGATGGTCATTGTTACAATGTGTTTTCATATAGAAGTTGAAGGTATTGTTGTTGGGATGTGTTTATCACGAATGCATGTCAGTTGAATACGCATTTGTTGTGTATGACTATTGTCTGTGTGGATGTATGCATGCATTTTCATGGTTGTAGTTGATCTTGCAAACAAGATATCCTCCCCTATACTATACTACGGTTTGTTGATCATGCTTATATTTTGGTTTAGCTAACATGATATACTTGCAGAAAGAAGAAGATCAAAGATGATTAACAAGATGGTGGATTATACCTCACGAGATTCTCCGTAAAGATCATATGAGCAACATGGTGATGGGTACTCCCCTCACATAACAAACACTTTAAGAAGTTTTAAGGCATAAATAAGGAGTTGTAAAGTAGATAATGACAGAATCATTCAGTCACAAGAGAGACTTTCCAGGGCACAGGAGAAACAAGCAGAGGTCGATGCAGTTATCCTTAAGTGTTTGTCATATTTGCTGAGACAAGGACCACTTAGGATCAGTCATGGAAATGAGGAAAATATTAATGGAGCCTATGGTAGCAAATCCCATGATGGACATACTGTAGACATGGATGATACCATCAGGGATGGCAGATTTTTGGACACACGTAATAGGAGAGGCAGTGGGCATGAGCATTATTCCAGTTCTAGTTCAGATAGGTACCATGGTCATCATTGCCATCATCCATACAGGAGGAGCATCAAGGGGTATTTATCGAATGATTTAAAGAAAGAAAAGCCACCTAAATTTGATGGACAAATGATGAAGTCACAAGATGCAGAAGCTTGGTTGCTTGGAATGAATAAGTTCTTCAGATTGCATGATTAGTCAGAGAACATGAAGGAAAAAATAACTACGTTCAATCTTAGACTTAAAGCAGATATTTAGTGGAAAGATGTAAAGAATGTCATAAGCATTCGAGAAGAGGAATTGAATTGGAAGGAGTTTGAAAGGATTTTTAGGAAGAAGTATCTATCTTAGAGATACTATGATGACATGGCGAAGGAGTTCTATGAGTTGACAATGGGTTCTATGACTGATGAGGAGTATACTAGCAAATTCTTGGAGTTGTTGAGGTATGTGCCTTGTCTTAAGGAGAAGCGAAGATTCATAGATTCATTAATGGGCTGTCTATAGTGTTCAAAGATAGGATCGAGTTTGATAAGCTTCGATCGTTGGAGGAAGCCATCAGAAAGTTGAAATATTGTTATGAGAAATTGAAGCGTAAGACAGAGTCTCAATAAGGTTGGAAAAGGCAAGACAAAGCTAAAGGAAAGTGGCCTCCAAGCAAACAAGACCTCAGGATGTAGGATAGAAAGAGAATGTTGTTCCTTACAAGAAGTTTAATGTAGTTGGACAGGGACATGGGGCAAAACCTACTGGGCAACAGAATAAGGGTGATGGTAAGGAACAATTGCAATGTTGGATATGTGGAAAGGAGCATCTCAAGAAGGTTTATCTATCGTATCAGGGTGGTAGGCCTCAAACTTACAGTGCACTGGAAGCACAGATAGTTGGGGATGTTGGACAGAGCATTCCTCGAATCTATGCAACATTGGATAATATGCAGGCAGATCACCAGACATCTATTATTGGCATGGACGATAAGATTTGTGGTCAAGTTGTTTCTATTTTGATTGACCTTGGATCTAATTATAGTTATGTTAATCCTGAATTGGTGGAAATGTGTGGTTTGAATAAAAAAGTACATGCAAAGTCTTGGTTAGTGCAATTGGCTACAAGTACTAAGAAGAGAGTTCATCAATGGGTAAGAGATTGTGCATTTGAGTTGAATGGTATGTGTACGTCAACGCATTTGATTGTGCTTCTGTTGGGATCATATAATATGTTGTTGGGTATGGATTGGTTGTATCTTCACAAGACCAAAGTAGATTGTTCTGACAAGGCTATTGAGTGCTTGGATGACAATGGAGAACAAAGAATCCTATAGGGTAAGAAAAAGGCTACATCAGTGAGGATGGTTATAACTATGCAGACAAAGCGTAGTCATAGGAAAGGATGTGTATTGTTTGTAGTACATATTTCTAGTGATAAAGGTAAGGATGTTGAGGATGCAAAGGAATTGTGGAGGTACCCAATTTTAGAGTAGTTCCAGGACGTGTTCCCAATGGATTTTTTAGAGTTACCGCCTCACATAGAAGTGGAATTTTCTATTAAGTTGGTACTAGGGGCAATACCAACGTAAAAGGAACCTTACATGATGAGCACTCCAAAGTTACTGGAATTGAAGTTGCAATTGAAGGAAATGCTTGACAAAGGATACATACGAACAAGTGTATCGTCATGGGGTGCACCGATATTGTTTGTGAAGAAGAATGATGGTACTCTTAGATTGTGCATTGATTACAAGCAACTAAACAATGTAACCATCAAGAACAAGTATCTGTTACCAAGGATTGATGACTTGTTTGACCAATTGAAGGGAGCAATGGTGTTATCAAAGATCGATATGAGATTAGGATATCATCAGGTACACATTAAAGAAGAGGACATATACAAGAATGCTTTCCAGACAAGGTATGGGCATTATGAGTTTATTGTAGTTCCTTTCAATTTGACTAATGCTTCAATTAATTTTATGTGCTTGATGAATACTGTGTTGCATGCTTATCTAGAAAAGTTTGTTATTGTATTCATTGATGACATCTTGTTATATTCTAAGAATGAGGAAGAGCATGTCAAAAACTTAGCAGCACTATTGAGATTGCTAAGAGAGAATCAGTTGTATGCTAAGCTTAGAAAAAGCAGTTTATTTCAAATAGAGGTACATTACTTGGGGAATGTCGTTTCCAAGGAAGGCATAAAAGTGGACTTGGAAAATATCAAAGCTATTATGGAATGGGAAATTCCTAGGAATGTGGATGAGGTCATATCATTCATGGGGTTGGCACGTTACTACAAGAGTTTCATTAGGAACTTCTCATAGATTGCCTATCCTATCACATCATTCCAACTAAAAGGGAATAAATTTAAAAGGATAGAGGAAAGTGTAACAAGTTTTGAGAAGTTGAAACAATTGTTGACAAATGCTCCAGTTGTAAAGATCGTAGATCCAGATAAAGAGTTTGTGGTGTGTACATATTCCTGCAAGAGAGGACTTGGTGGAGTCTTGATGCAGGAGGGGAAGGTGGTATGTTATGAATCAAGGAAATTGAATGAGCATGAGCAAAATTATGTTACACATGATCTTGAGTTGGAAATGATCGTCCATGCATTTAAGATGTGGAGACACTATATTCTTGGTAGGAGGTTCTTCCTGATGAGCGACCAATGTGGATTGAGATATTTGTTTGAGCAACTACTGCCCAAAGCTAGGAAAGTTAGATGGCTGGCCACGATCAGTGAGTTTGACTTCGAAATTAGGTACATTAAAGGAAAGGAGAATAGAGATGTAGATGCTCTTAGTAGAATAGTACAAGTAAATGAAATTTCATCTATGAGTTCTTATGGGATGCATTTATAGGATCGAGTCTTACAGGAAGGACAAGAGGATGACAAATATAGGGAGGTTAGGCACAGGTTACAACAGCACGGTACAAATGATCAAGATGTGGACTGTCTCACAACAGATGGTTTGGTCAAATTTAGGGACATGATTTATGTGTCAAACAACAGTGAACTAAAGAAGCTTATCCTGAGATAATTTCATGCTAAGTCATATTCAGGTCACCCAATATACCAGAAGACATTGAAAACAGTGAAAATTTCTATTATTGGTTGAACCTGAAGAAGGAAGTAGTAGATTTTGTGGCTATATGTTTGGATTTTCAATGGGTAAAAGCATAGTGAAAGCATCCAAGTGGTCTACTACAACCTTGTCTGATTCCAAAGTGGAAATGGGAGGTCATTTCCATGGATTTCATTTCAAGTTTGTCGAGGACATCTAGACAACATGATTCTATTATGGATTTGGTTGACATGTTGAAAAAGGTAGCACACTTCATTCATGTGAAGTCTACTTATTTAGGTAATGATGTAGCACAAGTCTTCATTAGATATATAGTGAGGTTGCATCGTGTTCCAAAGAAGAATGTGTTAGGTAGAGATGCTAAGTTCACTTCTATGTTTTCGAAAGAATTATTTGTAGGTTTATGGGCAAAGTTGGCCTTCAACTCAGCTTATCATCGACAGACAAAGAGAGTCAACAAGGTTTTGGAGTACATGTTGAGAATGTATGTTATGCATCCACAATGAAAGTGGGAAGAGTATCTTCCATTGGTTGAGTTTGCATACAAAATTCAGTATCAGGAGTCATTGAGGATGAGTCTGTTTGAAGCACTCTATGGGCGGAGTTTTGATACTCCCATCAGTTGGAGTGATCCAGTGAACAGGGTAATGATAGGACTAGATATGTTGGCAAAAATGGAACGGGAAATGCAGGTTATAAAAAAGAATTTAAAGGCAACATAAGACAAACATAAGAGTTATGCCAATCAACACCAAGCATTTAAGGAGTTTTAGGTTGGGGAACATGTGTGTTTGCACATCAAACCCAAGAAGATCTCCTTGAGGATTGGGTCATGTGCGAAGTTGGCACCTTGGTATTGCAGGCCTTTCGAGATCCTTGAGAGGATTGGACTAGTGGCCTTCAGACTTGCACTGCCACCAAAAGTGAAATTCCATGATGTTTTCCACGTTTCATTGCTTAAAAGATATGTAAAGGATGTTGATCATGTTATTGATTGGTATGTATTGTAGGTGGATCTAGAAGGAGAATTCCAAACAAAACCTTAGTGCATTTTGCAGAGAAAGATGCGCATGCTCAGGAATCGAGCAGGTTAAAGTGCAGTGGAAACACTTTAGGCCCAATGAAGCAACATGGAAGATGGTTGATTAAATGTGGGCTATGTATCCTTCATTGTTTTCCATTTGAGGCAAAGCAGTTTTGGTATATGTATATGGATGCAAATACGACAATGAGTTGTGTCATAAAGCTCCAATAAGCGATATGGGTGTTATGTTGTTTTGTTTGTCATGTTGGTTTGCTTTTCAATAGGTTGATCATTCTAAATACTGCAACGAGTTAAGTTATAAAGCTCCATGGGCAATATGTTTTTGTTTTTAGTGGTCTTGCTAGTTGTAGGTGTCATTGAACACCGAGGATGGTGTTACCCCAAGGGGGAGGGATTTGTAACAACCGCGGGTCAAAATGTAATAAAGTTAACAAAGGCAAAATAAGACCAAGGTCATGGGACACGTATTCCAAGGTGAATGTTGGGAAAAAAACCCTAGCGGGTGTTCATTTGGTTTATTATTGCTAAAGGGAAATTAGCAAAGGCAATGGAAAAGGATTTAGAAAGATAAAGAGGCACTAATTGACATTTTATAATAAAAGAAATTAGGAGAAAAGGAAGGTGAAAGGTCACAGGTTGCATGTGAGGAGGAAAATGAAGGAAAAATAATGGAAATTGAATAAAAAGAGGCCTTGTTAATAAAAAGGCTTATGAGGACTAGTTCACAACTTTTGTCAGTTCAATTTTGGAGCTCTCTCTCTACTCTCTCTCTCACACACTCTTGCAAACTTAGAGAATTCTTGGAGCACTCTAGCATTGGAGAAAGGAAGGTAAAGGAAGAACAGGAAAGAAAAAGGGAATAAAATATCAAGCAAGGAACCATTGGATCAAGCCACTACAATGTTATTACTTGCAAGTATCGAGTTACATGTTTGATTTCCTTGCTAGTTTTGGCATGCATGGTACATGCATGTGTGTATTGTGGTTGTATCACTGTCAATGGCATGGGTTTTGCCAGGTGGGACAGTGGTTTCAACCTTATCTTGTCATTTCTGGATACCCATGGTATGATGTGGTTCTTTACTTGGTTGAGCTGGATTGCCAAATGGTTTCGAAACTTAGTGCAGTGGTCTAAATAAAATTCCCAAAGGCCTAAGAATCCCTTTACTAGTAAATGGGGGGATACAAGGTAAAGGTTGAGGGAGGAGACGGGAAAATTCCTAACGGTTTAGGTGGATAGATTAAGAGGCATCCATGCTTGTTTAGGGCCTAATGGTCCATTGGCTCGTATATGTCATGATTGCAATAAATCTTGGTAGTGTATGTTTATTGTTTGGGCCTAGGAATCCCTTGACCCGTAATGGCATGATACACGGTAGAGGCTGTTTATATAGCTGAGGGTTTCAAGCCTAGAAATCCCTAAACTGGTAACAATGGGATACACGGTAAAGCCTGAGAATCCCTGGTTGATTTTATTGTGAGTCCCACATTCATGCTTGGAATATGGCACAGGGGTGACTGGATGAAAGAACGATTTGGTTCAACCTAATCTATGGTTGGGTGGTACGTTGAAGTCCACGACTTGGTTGGCTCTTGCATATGAATAATAAATCAGTGGTGGTTCTCAGATATAATCTCCTTCTGATTAAATTTGCTCATGCACCTTTACACGACAAGCCATTGAGGAAATATATGCCATCTCTCTTAGTCGAGAGCTCATGGTCCCCAATCCTTAACACACCTTGATGTTCATCCCACTGCTGGATTATCCATGCTAAGAGATCATCTTGGGCCTTCGTTAGATCAAGTCTAGCATACTTGAGCAAACCACATCATCTCAGAGTTACCAAGCATGTCAGATCATTTAGAACTTGCAATTTATCTTGGTCATGAGCTCTTTCTCTCCAAAGGCTCATTTTGATTAGGTGATTCTTGCACAATTAAACACCTTGATTGCAATTTGTTGGTCACATAACCTTGCAAATGGAAGAATTTACTTTCTTTCTTGCACCTGGCTGACTAATGCGAATTACTTTTACCACATAGGGCGTGTTGATGTGCCCTCGCCATTCAGGAAAAGCATGTGCACTCACCCCTCTGAGCTGGACACCCGTGCTACCCAGCCAATCTATCTAGGGTGAGCCTAAAAATCCAAAAAAACTAGTGAAAAACTAAAATTAAGGCACTAAATGAAAGAACAAGATCAAATCTCTTACTTGGAACTCACGGGAAGTCGAATGGTCACCTGGATTGCCCACAATCACCTTCAGAAGGTCTGCCTATATTTTCACTCCAAATGCTCTCACCAACTCGACCTGGTGCAAATGAGGACCAAAATTCCTATTTATAAACTTTGGAGGTATGACTAAACTCAGTTTTTGTCATTTATAAGTAGTTTTTCCTCTTTTTTGTTTCTAATTCTCCCTGAAACTATTTCGCAAATGTTTTTATATGATCTAATTTTGTTTTAAGTAATTTTCTACATAATTGACTAGCATTGACTCGGATTGAGAATTCTTTTTAGGGAATTTTTCTCACTCATTAAATGTAAAAAGCTTGAATTACCTATTTTGGGCTTGTAAAACTCCTACGAAATATATTTGAGCATTTCTTTTTTCTGTCTTTTTCTCGCTCTTAAAAAAAAAAAACTACGAGTTTTCTTCGTTTGACACAGTTAATTTTTTTTACGAAGAATATCGACTTCACTTCGTCTCCTCGTACTCGTAACAAAATGAGGAAGACATCTATTGAGAATAGGTTTCTCACTTTATCTAGACTCAATGGATTACTTACGGAAAATGAACTATGTCATTTATACTATTAACCCTTTGCCACACTCGGTCATCAACCATGACAAAGGTGCCCCCATGCAGTCGTCTTTATGATCTTTTCAAACACTCTAAATAAGAAAAGACCACCAAGATTACCCTTTCTGGACTTGTTAAACCTAAACAAATAGGGAAAAATTTGGATGGAACAACGATTATAATATCTATATTTTGAATGATTTTTTGGCAGCATTACCTGTTCAATCCCTTAAACATGGCAGTTTCTCACCGTATTCCTCTTTTTTTCAAACACTCTAAATAAGAAAAGACCACCAAGATTACCCTTTCTGGACTTGTTAAACCTAAACAAATAGGGGAAAATTTGGATGGAACAACGATTATAATATCTATATTTTGAATGATTTTTTGGTAGCATTACCCGTTCAATCCCTTAAACATGGCAGTTTCTCACCGTATTCCTCTTTTTTCCATCTTCTCTGCGAACCCTACCATTTTATGAGTCTTTCCTTGATACCCATATGTCCCTGTATCATTGTGTCTAGCTCCTTTTGGTGTTCACGAGTTTAAGTTGCTTGGTCTTCCTGGTGTCGTGCCTTGTATTGTTCAAGGGATAAGCCTACTCTCTGATTCTTGTATCGACCATCTGCTCATATAACATATTTTTCCCCGAGTTAGTTTGTCCCATTGTTCTAAGTTATCTCAAAAGTGATCACCTTGTCCCATTCAACATCAATTGATGTAGGACTCCTTATTGCCAACCTTTGAGAGGTCTCCTCCTATAGACTTCAACTTATTATCTAGGAAGTATATTGAGAAACATTTTGGTACCTTGGAGCTTACAATGCTCAATGGCAAGGTTATGTGTGTTTGACTGGGGGTTTTCATCATTGTCTCCCACTTGAGCAATTCTATGAGTATTCATGCCAAATCATTCTTATTCACACTCGCTAGACTGTACTGTTCATCTTAGAGACCATCATCGCGTTTGTTAACGGTTCTGATCTTTGGCAGGTAATCAAACGATTTCTCACATGTTCGACTTCAACTCCTTTATTCACATGTGAAAAAGTATGCTATTTCGGAAGCGACAACGAAGACCTTGGGTAAAGACTTACATTAATCAATGTTGTTTGCTCTCCCAAGTTGCGAATATTGTTTTCGGAACAACTTATTAGATTGATCACATAATGACATCTATCCACATTTTGCCTATCAGTGAACACAACTGTCATACTTTCATTAGATATCACTCTAGTTTTGCTACTAAGCATGGGAATTCTCGCCTCATGACATGATTTTATATTATAACATATGTTGTTGTTCACAAGTCTCCTTCAATTTTGATGCTCTCACACTCTCTCTCTTCAGTCAAATTATATAAAGTATTTCGACCATCATCTTCTTCTCTCATGTCACACTTTAGGGGGCATCTGTTACACAAGAAAATATCTCCTCATTAGCTCAAAGGAGAAGACCAACTTGGATTGAAGTAAAACCCTAATTTATAGGACCATTTTTCATGGTAACGCACCCCATAAACTGACATAAGGTGTGCTAACACGGGCTAGTGGACCAACAGTCCGCTTTAACGTAGGAATGCAATCTTTGTATCTTCAATAAGGTCATGTTACTTGACTTTCATGAGCTCACAAAGGAAAATCACGAGTTAACACACTGTGAATCTATCATTTACTCAAAATCGACTCTAAAAAGCTGTAAAGGATCACCTAAAACTCATCTTTGGAAGTTTTCTATCCTAACAAAGGCTACTATGTAGGGAAAGAGCAATAAACAGAGGAAACTTTTGGCTTTTTCCCAAAGTGAGCTGGTGAAGAAATTGGCAAAAGTTGAGCCTCCCGTTGCCTATATATTGGAGGCTAGGCCACTGCAATCTAGATGATAATTTGTGCATTGTTATGGTGCCAAGATACCGTTGAGAGAGAGAGAGAGAGTATCTAGGAGATGAAGGAAGGCTTGCTGCAACACTATGGTTGTAATCTTCCTTCTCTAATTTTAATAATATAGATCTATTGTTGTTTTGTCTACATCATGGTCTAATGTTTGAATTTTACAAGTTATGCTTCTATTATTTAGACTAATGCTTTAATATTGATGCATTCAATTTCCATATGTTGTTATATGTTAGTATGTTAAATTGTTGAGGTTTATATATGATGTGCGAATTAGTTGTTGTTCACTTTGTGTGAAAGTATCGTTCTCAGAGTTGGTTGAGGGTTCCTTCTCTGCCACAATGACAACTCCAACGTAGCTGTGCAAAGTATAAACATGTCTCCACTCATCCTTGCTTTGTAAATTATTATCTAACATTGTTATGATTAAATGCTCCTTGCTCGAACAACTTCAGATCCCTTGATATGTCTACTTTATGTTCCCGTATATCTAAGAGGTTTTTATGTCCATCTACACGTAGTCATCCTTGAGCCAGATTCCAAAGATTGAGGATGGGTGCTTAAGGGATTAAACCAATTATGCCAGCTAAACTAGGGACTCTAGAGGACCAACTACCTCCATCCACTAGCTGCTAATTCTCAACTGAATGTTTGCTTTGTTCCTTACCTTAGGGTGGCAACACAAAGCTATGTGCTCTTTTCCTCCTGTGCTTATGCTTTCTTAGTGCAACAAATGCTACTAATTCCTCTCCCTGAGGCTTTTGTCTTGTTCCACCGAGCTTACTTCTTTACTCTCCTCTCCCTGAGGCTTTTGTCTTGTTCCACCGAGCTTACTTCTTTACTCTCCTCTCCCAAAGATAATCTCTCCCCATACTTGAGAATACTTCTTCCGTGAATGCTCCCCTTCCTTTCATGGATGTAGTTGCAACCATTTTTGGTTGCATGGGCATACATTCTCTATTGCCCCTTACTTCCCCTCTCGACCACTGTGGTTCTGTATTCTTTGAGTGGTGGTGGGGATTTTGTTGTGTCAACTCTCTACCCCATTCTCATGTTTGTTGACTTCAACTGTCTCTGCTACCTACACAACCCATCCTTCATAAATTTTCATCCTTTCTGCCTTATGAATTTGTCCAAGGCAAGCATGGTTCTTCTGTCCTCTTGCCCAACTTTATTAATTTATATGTTCTACTCAATTTAAAGCATACCTACCAACCATTCATGGCTGGAATAAATCCCAAGAAATCTCCTTCCTCAAACTCTGGAATCTGTGTCCCAATTCTCATGCCCTTTCCTATTTTATAATCAAAATACATGAAATATTTACAATATATATAAGAGTTGAATTTTCGGAAAGGGGTCGCCACATAAACCAGTAAATGCATGTCTTGAGGTCCATAAAATAGATTGTTTTTTCAATCTCATGCTTGTGTGGTATTCAATTTATAAGATAGCTATGGTATGGATTTAATGCATAGGATCTTTAATGTGTATTCTATTGTCTTTTCACTAAACAATGTTTTGTAAGGATAAATATTTTTTATAATATCTGGGGAAGTTATAATTCTCAACTCTACATTATCATGGGCTAACTTCAAAGAGAGGAGTTGTTGAACTAACCAATATACATTCTTGTTGGGATTTGTTATCCCCTATATAATTTATTCAAATAACAAGTAAATTTCCAATTGTACCAAATGCAAAAAATCATAAAAAAGTAATATAGTATAATTTAAGGTCACATCCAAGTCAAGCATTAATTTGACATATGAGAACCTTTTTTGTAGAACAAGTTGCCCATTCTAAGTATCAATTTTATTGCTTAGTCTACGAAGGTGTACATGCCCAACCCTTCCACACATTTGATCTCCAAGGAGGAAACACATCCTTTTAACCATTAGACACACTCATAATCATTTACATATAGATAAATGGAGAGCATAGAAGGATGTAATATTAAAATAGAAATGCAACACAATAGTATGTTTATTACTCATTGATTTCCAAAGTACACCATTATCCATTATTGTATTTATAGCGTCCATGAAGGAGAAGTTAATGCAACTACCTAATGATATTTATGTTCCAACAATGGTTGTTTCTAAACTAAGACTACATCTGAAATAGTAAACATTCAACATTTAACACTCAATCCATAAAAAAATGTGGTTACAACATCTCACATACAATATATTACCTTATAGCAACATGTCACCATGCTCAAAGTTTGGTTTCATCATGAAGCGAGTGGAGCAAAAATTACATAAGAATGTTGAAATATCAAAATTCTATAGAATAAGGTACAATATTGTTGATTTATGGTAGCATCGGATGTGCTCGAAGCCTCAAAATTTGTAGGGAGGCTTAGACACATGTATTCCAAAATACCCAGAAATTGTTTTGGGAAATTCCACCCGGAGACAATTTTGTTAAAATAATTAATTATTTTAAATGAGTACCTAAGTCTAAACTTAGGAAATTAAAATAATTCAAAGGTATTAATCAAACTAGGGGTGAAACTTCTATAAGAAGATGAGGATCAAGCAAAAATGATCTAAGCCATTGATTAGAATCTAATCCAGACCATTGGTTCTCAACGAGAACATTATAAGAGGAGGCTTGATGGGCATTTGGAAAACACATCGAGTGAGGGATCAAGAGATTGATTTCTAAAGAGAGCAGCGTAGTAGTTGCTGAGAAGTGATCAAGGTGATTTCTTGCAGTGAGGGGCAGGGATAGTTTCCGAAGGAATTTTTCTTGATCCGGAGAGTACAAGGTAGAGAGGGCAGAAAGACGTCCAGAGAGGCTGACGAAGGGCCACGCAGAGCTACGATGTCGCAGTGTAGAGCTTCAGAGGGAGTCTGAAATTCTGCTGAGGAACAATCAAGATCTAGTGCCGAAGCCGGGGTGTGAGACTGGGAAGCCAGGAAGTCAAATTTTCTAGCCATAAGAGAATCAGAGGAGCTGCAACACAGTCCCAATAGCAGTAATGCAGTGAATGCCAGATTTTCCAGTGACAGGGTGAGATCATCTCACTACTTTTTTCCCATTTAGATCTCTATATAGGATTTCTAGTTTGGGAATCCGAAGAATTGTATTAAGAAAACTACTACTTAATAATACAAACCCTCAGTTACTGCACTGATTTTCTCACATTGGGTTTTTTCCGGGGAAATTTTTCCAAATATAATGGTGTCATGTGTTGTGTATTTCTTTCTTGCCAAGTTTCTTATTTCCACATTTAATTTAATTGGTGAAGACTACAGTGTATTAGTTTCAATATGTTCTGTAGGATGCAGTAAATAATTTGTTCAGTAATTTAACAAATAGAAGATACTTAATCAGTTGTTGCAGTAGAAATTTGGGTCTCCAAATTTTCACATGGTATCAGAACGCAAGAGAGCATAGACGGAAGAGCCTGACATTAAAGAGAAGGAGGGAAGTCGAAGTGCTGCATAGGCAACAAATTGAATCCCCAAAAGGGTTGCGCAGTCTAGGCTAGGAGAGCAAAATTTTTGAGGAAAGTCTCTTTGTGAGTGATTCGACAGAGAGAAAGACTTCCAGATCGAAGTTTTCCAGTGTTAGAGGAAGCAACGCAAAAGCTTCAACACAGAGTAGTTTTCTGGTGAGACGCAGTCTTCTATAGCAGTTGTTGGGGCAGAAATACATTAGAAGAAGGAAGGAGACACTTGAGGGAATTTGTTCCTTAGAGAATTCATAGCCAGGGAATTTGATTTATCAAGTGTTGAGAAGCAACAGAGAGGAGAAAATCTACTAACTGCAGCAGGAAGTGCGTAGGCCAGCCTAGCAGCTGCAAAGAGGAAGGAGGAGGCAATTTGACATTTTCTTGGCAGAGATCGCAATTAATGGGTTACGAGATCAGGATCGGTTGGACGATGCATCCAACTATGTGATCTGGAAGGCAAGGATCTTATGCCTTCTTGATGAGCACAATCTCAAAACCTATGTCGACAGTATGGTAGTTGTACCCGCGAATCCATATTTGCTCAAGAAGTACAAGGGTGAGATGGAAAAGGCCAAGCGATTGATCCTCGAAGGAGTGAGAGATCATGTAGTGTGTCACATTGTCGACAAGAATACTACCTAGAATATGTGGGAAGCATTGGCTACATTATACGAAGGATCTTCCGA